>MJUU01029524.1:0-14574 GCA_002080025.1 Modiolus philippinarum | reverse complement strand
TCATTGAAGATCTTATGGTGGCTATGAGTTGTTATTACTCCCCTTTGGGTCGTTGTCTCTTTGACCAATTCCCCGTTTCCCTTCTTTTTTCTAATGTTGACTTGAAAAAAGATATGGCAAATGATGGCATACAAAATTTATAGAAAATACTTACAACAATATACTTGCTGTAGAAATATAGCATTTCCTTCCGGATCAAGTGGATTACGATATTTCTCCGTTTGAGATCGTTGAATTTGTGATTTTCAACATGCGAGCTTTAGCAGGCATGTTAAAATCAGAAATTCACCTATCGAATCCAGAGTAAACGGAAGGATATATTGTTTCTCCAATGACATTTACTGTGTTTCAGGTGCAGATTCAGTGATGGCTCAGCACGGTAGTAACATTGGTCGCGCTCTCTTAAGGTCTGGTAACGATGACGTCACAACAAACTTTATGAATGAAAAGAAAAACGTTGCGGGAAACATCACGCAGAAATTTAACCAACATGTAAATTAAGAATAATACGTATTTTGAACCAATTGGGTCAAAAGGCTAAGAATTAGAGAACAAAGAATTCACTATTTAACAGATATACTCACAAACACTGCTATGCAAAGCTGTGATAGCAAAGCTGTATTTAAATCAAAGCTAATATCAGAAGAAATCAAATCACAGCCTTAATTATCCTAGAGCTAATTTCTAATTAACTAAAAGGAGGAAAACAAAAAAAAATCGAAAAGTAGTAGGGATAGAAGTATCGATACACTATCAGAAGAACAGCAGGTAATATTGAATTCTTAATCAAATATTAACAAATGATAGCCGTGTTCGCAAGCGAAACACAAAAGTCTCCCAAACGAACTCTCATATCGGATTCCTTGGCATTATAAAACCTCCTTTCAAAAAACATTAGAGCAAGGGTTCCCTTTATAATTTATTTTATACAATATTCGAAATCAAAACTTCACACACAGCAGAAAACACATTTTCTCAAAATTATAGCTTTCTGGCTTAGTTTCTATGGCAATCAAATGCTCCATTATCCATTACAATTGATTTTATACCTCTTGTCAAAAAAATTTGGGCAGGGGTTCCCCTTATAATTTACTTTATATATATATAGTTGGAATCAAAACATAACAACAGAAAACACCTTTTTCTCAAAATTATAGCGTTCTGGCTTAGTTACCATGGCAACCAAATGCTCCATTATCTATAACAACACATTTTGTACCTTGTTTAAAAAAATTTGGGCAGGGGTTCCCCTTAAATTATAAGTAATGCATATTGCTGTAGTCAAAATACAATTATCAACAAAAACTAATATATTCTCAAAATTTCTGGGGTTTTTTGCATGGTTTCCATGGCAACGGTTGTAATTTTGAAATTTCCAACCCTTTTTGTACATGAGACTCATCTTTCTTATGAAGTTTCATGGAGCCAGTGTTAACAGTTTTTGTGATACAGTGAAAAAAGTGACGAAAAACATTAACAATTTCATTTTCCTATAGGGTTAACATTGACGACCCCAATCCTTGTTGACCCCCCCCCTAATGTACCCTTAATGTACCCGCTTTAAAAAAATTTGGATGATTGCACATTTAGATATATGGGGTCAAATTCCTACAAAGTTTCAAAGTTCTTGGTCTAATGGTCTTTGAGATCTGCTTCGGACAAGTTCATCCGGACGAGAAGAAAGAAAGATGGAAAAATAACAAGTGATAACTGTGTTCGCAAGCGTAACACACTAGTCTCGCAAACGAACTCCCATATCGGACTTAAGCCATAACGAGAATCCATCTGAAAAAAAAATTGGGCAGGGGTTCCCGTTACAAATTAGTTTATACATATTGCTGAAATCAAATTATTACATGCAGCAGAAAACACGTTTTTCTCAAAATTACAGGTTTTTGGCTTGGTTTCCATGGCAACCAAATGCACCATTATCCTTTACATCCAATTTCATACCTTGTTTCAAAATAAAATTTAGACAGGGGTTCTCCTTATTACCTAAGTAATACATATAGCTGTAATAAAAATACAACATTTAACAATAATCAACAGTAATTACGATTTTCTCAAAATGTTAAGTTTTTTGTATAGTTTCCATGGCAACCATAATTATTTTGAAATTTCCCCATCCATTACAATCAATTTTAAACCCCCTTCCAAAAAAAGTTTTGGCAGGGGTCCCCTTATAATCTAAGTTATATATATTGCTGTAATCAAAATTATAGGTTTCTTGTTTGATTTCTATGGAACCAAAGGCTTTACTGTCCACTACTATCCACTTAAAACTTCTTTCTAAAACAAATGAACAAAACAAACATACTTTTCTCAAAATTCTTTTTTTTTTATCAGAAAACCCGATTTTTCATAAAACAAGTTTCTGGTTTTGTTTCCATGGCAACCAAGTACCCTTTTGTCCATTACACACCAATTTCAGACCATTTCCAAAAACAAATTGGGCAGGGTTCCCATTATAACAAATGTAATACATATTTCTCAAAATTCCTTCTTTTTTATCACAAAACATGATTTTTCCCATAAAAAGTTTCTGGCTTTGTTTCCATGGCAACCAAATACTCTTTTGTCCATTACACCCAAGTTCAGACCTCTTTCAAAAGAAAATTTGGGCAGGGGGTTCCCTTGTAACTTATGTAATAAACATTTCTCAAAATTCCATTTTTTTTGTTATCAGAATTTTTCAAAAAAAAAATCAAGTTCTGGTTTTGTTTCCATGACAAGCAAATGCTCTTTAGTCTTTACACCCAATTTCAGACCCTTTCAAAAAAATTTGGGCAGGGGTTCCCCTTATAACCTATATGATACATATATCTCAAAACTCCTTCTTTTTTATCAGAAAACCTGATTTAAATTCACTGATTTAAATATCAGAAAACCTGATTTAAAAACCTGATTTAAATTTCCATAGCCGCCAATTACTCTTTTGACAATTACAACCAATTTCAGACCCTTTCAAAACAAAAATTGGAAGGGGTTCCCCTTATAACATAAGTCAAACATATTTCTCAAAATTCTGTCTTTTTTATCAAAAAGCCGGATTTTTTCAATGAGTTTCTGGTTTTGTTTTCATGGCAACCAAATTCTCTTTTTTCCATTATACCTAATTTCAGACCTCTTTCCAAAGAAATTTGGGCAGGGGTTCCCCTTATAACCTATGTAATACATATTTCTCAAAATTCCCATTTTTTTTTATCAGAAAACTCAATTTTCAAAAAAAAGTTTCTGGTTTTGTTTCCATGGCAACCAAATGTTCTTTGTCCCTTAAACCCAATTTGAGACCTCCTTCCAAAATAATTGGTCATGGGTTCCCCTTATAACATATAGAATACGTATTGCTGTAATAAAGATATAATCATTAGCATAAACAACTATTTTCTCAAAATGTCCACTCTTTTGGTTTGGTTTCCATGACAACTAAAGTTATTTTGAAATTTCCAATGCTCTAGAATCCTTTCTTATATTACAAACACCTTTCCTATGAAGTTTCATGGAGCTAGTATTAAAACTTTTTGAGATACAGTGAGAAATATGGTGAAAAAAATCCAAAATTTCATTTTCCCATAGGGTTAACATTGGCATTTTTTTATCAGAAAATCAAATTTTTCTCAAAAAATTAAGTTCTGGTTTTGTTTTCATGGCAAGCAAATGCTCTTTTGTCAATACACCCAATTTCCTACCCTTTCAAAAAAATAATTGGGGCAGGGGTTCCCTTGATTCCAAATATTGCCTTTTTCTGTGTCTTACTATCATCATTGACTCTGGTAAAATAAAAAATAAAATATATGATAAAAGGGGTGATTTAGATTTCAGTATTACTAATTTCCCTTTCCTTGACGGCGACGTTCCTCTAGCCCTTCGGAGTTTATATTTTTCAATTGGAACGATTCGCACGCGTTTGTTCTAGTCTTGACGACTCTTATGAACTTTACTATCTCTTCCAAACTTTTGCAGCGAGATTACAGATTTCATAAATTGTTAAATTTAAAAAGTTCCATCGAAGATATGAACAGTAACTTTGGTATCAAAACACTCGCAAACTGCTTCTCATCCTCGATTTTACGGAAATGTTGTTAAAAAATACCATAACCTGATTAAAAATCCAGAAAAACTGGGACGTAACTTACATTCTTTACGCAATAGGTTTTATCGACAAGATATTCTGCAAGTGCCCGTTAAATTGGCAATGGAATGCAATGACCTGAGGGTTCTACAAGCATACTGGCCTCTCACTGATACTGCCGATGTCTACTGAAATACATAATGATTCTTTATCATATGTTTAGTAATAAATACAGACGTTTTGAATATGTGATACAGTGCATGACGTTCATTCCGTATTCACACTATGACGTCATAACCTTTATCCCATACCCTTTATCGCATGGCTTACCCTTTATCACATGGCTTACCCTTTATCACATACCCTTTTTCGAAATTTTTTTTTAATTTTACTTTTTTTATTAAAAAAAAATTTCGGGGTTAATTTTTTTTTGGGGGGGGGCAAAAAAAATTGGGGGGATAACAAATTTTGTCTGGGGTGAAATTGTTTTGTGAGGATCAGTTAAAAAAATCTAGCAAACTTTTTTCCTTTACATGTTAGATTTAGTCCAAAACTTCTAGTCCTTTCTGCCCATTTTGATATTTTCCTCCTCACAAAATACATGCATTTTCTCTTACCGATTTCAATTTTTTGACAGTATTTTTCGGATTAGTAGTCCTCTGTTTAAATATATGATAAACTGTATAATGCATGGCAAAATCTGTATCACATGCCGTATCATCCCTCGACCAACATCAGCCCTCGGGCCAGAGGCCCTCATGCTGATATTGGTAACTCGTGATGATACGGCAAGTGATACGGATTTTGCCATGTATTATTCCCTATTTACCAAACCCATCAGGGAGTTTTGAGTTAGCCGACAGTTTAGCGGCGAGCACTCCTTGACCCATCTCTCAAAATTACTTTATGTCCCCCTTTTCTTTTCCAAGATTGTAGTCATGGTGTTAGCCGTCTGTCTGTTTTGAGTTTTATTCATATGTTTATTATACTATAGAGAAACGAGACAGAGAAAGGGGAGGTTTGGGTAACCATAAACCGGTTTAACCCTACCGCTGGTTTTTGCTAGTGCCGGTACCAAGTCCGAATGTCCCGAGTTCCTATCGTTGTTTACTTTTGTCTTTTGTTATTTATTGTGGTTTTTTCTTGTGCAGTTCCTTGGTACATTGTGGCATGTGACTATGTCTTTCGGCCATTGTATGTGTTTCCTGTTATCATTTGATTCTATTTTGCTGTCCAGTTCTTTAGCAATGCTGACAAAGGTATCTAAAAGATTTGTTTTACTATTGTCTATTTAAGTTTGATTGACTTTCTAGTTCTGTGACAATGCTGATAGAGAGCTTGAGAAGTATTCAGTACTTGTTAATACTTGATCTATGGTAACAGATGTTGTTTTAATGTGTCGTATGAAAAACAAAGGTGAAAGTCGTAGGGCGTAAAAATTCATGATTACTTATTATTATTAATACATGGTTGGTGTATTGTAATCTTCCAACAAATGGCAATGCTAGATGAAGGAGAGTTGGAGCATAAAACTACTTTGAATATATCAAAATCAGTATGTATAGAATATGTTACATTTACATGTGGAGTCAGTGTACAACAGATAGACGCATATCAAACTTTTTTGTTTGGAATGATAACCATTTTTAAATTAATTCGTCAGCGGCTAGCCTTTTTTGTCCAAAATGTTGTCAATGATACCACTACTAAAACATGATTTGCTGTTTTCGCTGTTTATATGGCTTTATTGTTCAAGTGTTTTTCATGATGTCATTTTATAACAAGGCAACATAATACTCTAAATGCTTTCGGGCCTAAGTAAAGTGAAAATGCTGATATAGCTGTTTACATGAATGCTTTTCTATGTTGTAGCAAATGACCATTTTATTTATAAAATGCCCGTTCCAAGTCGGGAATATGACGGCTTGCCAAAAATGATCGGTGTCGGATTGTGTTCCCCTGATTCAGTCGAATGTTATACGGATTTTCCTTACTGGTCTCTTACTTTGATCGATTCGGACTTTTGTTGTCACTTTTATTTCTTGTTTCCATTGGAAAGTGTGTCATTTAAAACAAATTCTATTTATATAGAGAAGATAACAGGAAATACTTACAATGGCCGAAAATTACATTCTCATGAAACAATCTACCAGGGAACTGCACAAGAAAAAAAAACAATGAAAAGACAAAGGACAAACGTAGACAACGATAGGAACTCGGGATAGCCGGACCTGATACCGGCAGTAGCAAGACCTAGTGGTAGGGTTAAAACGGTTTATTCAGTGCTTGCAAGTTTTCTGAAAAGCTTCACGCATTTTTTGCACTGTTAAATTTCGCGACTTTTCCGTTTACATGGCACTGATATACCAGTGCTTGCAAGTTTTCTGAAAAGTTTTACGCATTTTTTGCACTGTTCAATTTCGTGACTTTTCCGTTTACATGGCAACGCAGTCATAATGGAATATATGTTCTTTTGATCCTAGAAAGGAGAAAAATAATCTTTGATTTGCTATGTCCAGCATATCTTGTGTCACTTCTGACGAATCCTTCGTTGTTTCATGGTTGCAGTGTCAAATTTAATCTGCATAAAAAGGGCAAAAAAAGATAGGGGCAGAAAATCTAGCTCTCAATACCACATAAAGAGGTTGATCTTTTTTGAAAGAGATTAAAAATATCTTTATACCGCATGACATATGTCTTTTCGCCAATCAGCTTATCTACAACAGTTAACAGCTAGGCTTACCCTGTCATGACCTGACTACTTTCACATAGACAGGGTATTACCCTATCAGCCGATCCGTCAGATGTACAGACAGAGACCTAGAACCAATATAGGTCACGGGTATTTGTATTAAAGAATTTGTTAAATCATAATAGTGAATGAAAACTTCCTGGAGTGACTATATGTTGAACATTACGATAGCATCGTAACCTTTTAGACAGGAACTGACGATCCTTGTGTGAATTGCTTTATGATCTTGCACTTCTGATCCTATTGTGTATCAACTACTCAAAAGTAACATTTGAGAAAGTGATTAAGGATCTAGCTCGCACTTCTGATACCTGTTTGCGTGGGGTGAAGACATCAACAGGGATACACCGATTAAATATACAGTCAAGCCTGTCTAGTGACCACCAATATGAAGTGACCTCGTATCTTATGTGACTGAGATTCTTTATCCTAATGTAGTGATTTTCATGTTCGTTGAACGTGTAATTAGTGACCACCTGTCTTATTTTGACTATACTGTGATTTCTAAAGGACAGTCAGTGTACCGAGTTTCAATGTATGAATATTGCACAATAATTTACTGAGATTTTAAGCAATAAGTAGGCGAAAAATGCATACCGAATTCCTGTAAAGGTAACAGATTCTAACAAAACAATATATAGTCAATCTGATGTAAAAACATTGATTACAGTATACAATTAAAATTAAATATAACATCTGTTTTTTGAAAGTTGATTAAGCAACAAATGAATTTGACTGGTGAAAACCATTCGTCCACAATTGAATTATATTTTACACAAAAGAAATATCTCATAACAGCCTGTGCATGTAAACGCGTTGGGTTTTCTTATAATGTAAGGCAAATCTATAACATTGTCTAAATTGGCAATAAACAGTTGCTGCATTTGATCTTGTATAACAGGATGCAGGTAAGTGTGTTTTCTGAAAACCTCCCGCAGATGTATAAAAAATAATAATTTCACTACTACCCGGTATATCTATACAATATATATTCCCTGTACTGGTTTGGATTTTTTTCTCATGTACATGTTATCATTATTTTATTATCAAGTTTCTACAATTATAAGATTTCGATTAGTAAACTTAGTAGATTTCAAGACTAGTTCAATTACATTTCGACATGAACTAAAACTGAAAATATCCTATTAAAAATAAATACACGTGTATAGACATGAAATAAAAGAACTTGTCTCACAGAACTACCTCGATCCCAGCTCAAACAGTTTTTTTAGAGTTTTCTTCAATATAAATTGGCAACAAATAAGTTTTACACATACAAAAATGAATTTTAGTTGTTCGAATCATTGATTTTCTATTGCCTTTCGATGATGTGTCGTCCTTTTTTTGAGAACTTGACTTGGGAATGTATTATTATTATTTCATCGATGGCATATTTACTATTATTTTTGACACAGAACAAAAAACTATGATACATTACAATTGCTTGGAAAGTTTTTTGAATATTTTCATTGCAAGGATTAACATCTTAAAAAACATACTTGAATTTCACATAGAAAGTATTTTTTGTAATTTCGTTTTCAGTTTTAAACAGATATTACCGTGACAGAATCTTCGAAGGTTTTAGCCTCTAGTACTAGTAGATACTATGTCACTTTTTCTTATTAATAATATATTTGTCACATTTGGAGGTGCTATCAATCAACAGCAAGTTGGTATATGGAGTAAATGCACATGAGACAAAGTCTCTACAAATACATAGTAAAAAACAAGCAAAGGAACAACGCTTTTATTGTTGATCTTCATCTTGAAGTCACCATATGGCCTTCAACAATGAGCTTTGCTCATACCTCATAGTAAGTTCAAGACGGCCCCTAGCATCGGTTTGAGCGGAATTCTTTGCTAATTGTTGTACAACGCTACACCAGAGACATTTAAATACGGAGATTGGAAGGTTATCGTTAAACCCATGTAAATGTATTCTTTAGCAAACGGCAACGAGATCATACGAGATACAAAGAGACCCGTCATCCGCCATATTGTTCTTCTACTATACATGATGTCGAAGCGGGAAAGAAGTGTTTCGTTACAAAATTGAGAATTATACAATTAAATTGTATGTTGTTTTATTCCGGCGAGTTTTAAAATCATATTCTTAGTTAGTTAGTATTAGAAAAAGTCTAACTGTGCTGAAATAGCGTAGTAGATCGCGCGAATAACTTGTTCAAACATTGATGACAAATGGAGATTTTTTTTCTGATTTTTTGCATCATAAAACTTCTTAATGGACAGGATTTTTGGTGTGTTGATACTTGTAAAATGTAGTAAAGGTATTGTCATTTCAGTAATCATCCTTCGTTTTTAGCTCACCTGGCCTAAAAGGCCATGTGAGCTTTTGCCATCGCTATGCGTCCGTCGTCCGTCGTCCGTCGTCCGTCCGTCTGTCTGTCTGTCTGTCAACAATTTCAAAAATCTTCTCCTCTGAAACCACTGGGCCAAATGTAACCAAACTTTGCCTGAATCATCACCAGAGTATGGCTTCTCAAAATTGTGTTCGATTAGGCGGTAGGTCAAACAACATGGCCGCCGTTGCTAAAAATAGAACATAAGGGTAAATTGCAGTTTTTGGCCAATAACTCGAAAACCGTTACAGATATCAAAAATCTGACATGGGGTAAAAGTGATCAACATAGCAAGATCTACCTGCACTGCAATTTTGAAGAAAATCCGAAAACCCGTCTTGGAGTTATTGCCCTTTTTCCGTAAAATTTTTAAAATTTGTGCATTTATTATTTTTTATTTCAAAAAGTATAACAGATAGAGGTCAAGAGTAAATTGCAAAAATGTTCAGCATATCAAGATCTACCCACCCTGAAATTTTTAAGAAAATNTTCAGATAATTTCTTTACACAAAATATTATTATTAGTCTATGACTTGGTATTTTTAATATACAAGAATAAGCACTTTTTCTCTCTTGTTTTCAATGTGAACATTGTGCAAATTACTGTTTCCTCTGATGCATTTTTTTCATTTTTTATATGTTCTAATAGAGCAACTCTTGATATCAAATTAATTGAAATATCAATTGAATTTAAAATTATTGTGTATAAACAGTTAAAAATATGTTTATTGAATTTTATTATAAATGCCTATAACAATATGGCTTCTAATGAGTTGTTTGTCATATTTACTTTTGTGTCAGTGATAAACAAGACTTGATTAGTGTCTAATTTGACATGATTAGTGCCTTTAGGCATTATAATGAACCTTTTAAATACATGCACAAAGTCTCAAATTTTAATGATTTTTAACATTATTTTATGTAAACCATTTATCATCTGTCATCAATGTACCCATGAAACAGTATTATTTTGTTGAAATGTTATTATACTCAAAATAAAAAATATCTTTGACATGAAAATTATTTTAAATTTCAATTTACTTTATTCTTGTTAATATGTCATTTTGATATATATATACAGGTAATTAAAGGGAAAATTCACTAAATTTTGAATAGGACCTTAATTTACTCTAAGTAACATTGTGAACATGTTGACAAAGTTTAAAGTAAAAATTCGCACGGGTTTAGGAGAAAAACGATATTTATTATTCATTTCTGCTATAAAGTTTAGCTGAGTGACGTCACTTGGCTAGATCTCGGTCATTTTAAAAAACAATCATACCACTGTTTATATCGTTATTTAAAACGTTCGAGTGAGATCATGAAATAACTAATTACTGTAGAAAAACAAGGACAAGCGTGTTACCCTTTTGTCAAAATCTTATTGTTTCTTTCTGCATAACTCTCCGTAGAATAACTAAATACTAAATTTACTAAGAAATAAAATTGGTTGTTTATGTTTTAAATCGATGCAAAAGATATCAGAAAAGTAGTTCAAAATAACAAAAACATTAATTCTTTATCATTATCCTCAAAACAATCTAGGAAGTAAAAAATATGTGTGCACACACACACGCGCGTGCTCCTGTGTTCCAGTGATGAAAAATTAATACTTAATTAACAACCACATATATATAATCATGTCCCGTGTCAAATTTACCTGTGGCATGCCCTAAAGGTGGCGTGTGCTGCACTAATTACAGGTAGAAAAGGCACACCCTTGTTTTGAAAAAAAAAATCGCTTATAAGACAATACACAAATCTTATTTAAATTACTTCACTGATATTAAATAAATAACGGAAACGGGATGAAATTAGATGCAATTCATTCAGGAGGTCACACGCAGTAAAAAGTGTCATTCACCCGGCTCAAAACTGGATGATTTGAAGAGATTGTATTCGGGGTTATAAATGATTTATTTCGTGCAGCAGTTTGACAAAATATGACAAATTAGCGTAGACCCTTTTTTGGACCCCTTTTCAGTAGCCGAATCCGCCTGTGATCAAACTTCGGTTTACTTCTGTCTGGGAAAAATATGATCAATATACATGTATTAGTCCCAGCTTCTATATAAAAAGAAATAACGCTATATGAGGTTGATTTTCGTAATGCCTTTTTAATGTCTTCAACATTTTATAATACAAGAAACTTTCAAATGCTTATGTGTCATGGGTTCAAATTGTCTGAAAAAATTATATACTTATAATGCCGAAATCGTTTATACAGACATTGTGTTATATACTGTAAACCACGGAGATTAGGCTGTGTTCAGTATACCTAAGTTAGTATTTGTACGTTTATACGCAGTTTTATGACACTTTTTATCGCATTTTTAGTCTTATTTCAACGCCATATTCATAAGTTTTATGTGATTCAAGCACAATACCAAGACCCCGAGCATGCGAAGTTGATGAAATTGACTTTTATAATATGATAAGTTAATGCATTTGTAGATTGTTTTATTACTGAAAATGACTCTCTCTATGATTTTATACATCTGTGTGTCCCAACGATCCAGAATATTTTGCCCTAAAACTTTACATTTATATAGAAAGTAATATACTTTGCACGAAAATACGATAAATAAAAATCGCCTACATCAGACTTGTTTTTTTAAATAATTTGCACCAATTTCATTTTCTGCATAAAACGAGCCGTCTCCTGCGCGACAATACAGCATGACATAAAAATGTAGGTCTAATGTCAATACCACTGCAATCGGTTTCAAGAAAAAAAACAAACAACAAGATAGAGGTTTCTACCCGAGTTTCTACTGTTTGTATGTATGACTATAGGCACGTGGATAATAAGTCTAAGGTGTGTGTCTCATACCGATTCAATGCATAAGGTGCTTGCGGAGTTGATCGTGTACACAGCAGGTGGTATCAACAGGGAATTATACTCCGAGGTCGTCATTTTTCCAGGTAAGGTGAAGTGATTTATACAGGTAGAAGTGGTCAGATGGGTCTGACACCTGTCTTCTCAATAAACACTTAATACACAATATGGTCAGTACAAGCCTGCGTAACTATGAATATGCTTCTTGTATATGAATCCTAATTTCTACAATGTTTCCGGTTTATTCAACTGTGAACACGGGAACTTCTTTAAAGTTCTGGATATATAATCAATTTAATGACATATTAAGAATAAATAGCTGCAAATTTTCATTTCTTTATTGAATAAATTACAAATCGTTGAATTTAGTAAAAGAAAATATATTTATTTGGACAGATCAGAGTTATGTACTTGTTGTTTTTACACAGGCTTATCGAGTTTTGGTATTTTGTGGTCTTTATGTATCACGTGACTTTTAAAGTTGACAAGACGACAATATGGCGGTTGATGCACCGGGATTTGCTCACAATTAATTCAGTCTTGTACAGTTATCCGATACAATTGAACAATAATACATANATTTATGTGCTAACTAAGATATGAGGAATAAAATATTGAATTTTTATTTTTTTGCGAATTTTCCCTTTAAATACAAGTTAGAAACAAACTTTAATTGTTAAAACAACACAGCCCACTATTAGACTATGTTTATTTTTGCCTCTAATTAAAAGTGGGCAAACCAGGATGACACCTTTCTAATTAAATGAATGTTCTGTTGATGTGTTTAAAATATCTGCTGTGCTTTCATAAATATTTTACTCGCATTTATACATGAAAGTTAGATATATGCCAGCTGCCTGCAAATTAAGGGAATTCAACATAACTCCAAATATTACCGAGTTAACTTGCCAGTCAGTTATGGCGGGTTTCCTGGCTCTTTAACGTATTATATTTGCAATTCTTCAATGAACATACCAATATTCCTAAAGTAACACATATAACAAGTCCTTCTAAACTCCTGTCTTTTATTTGCCAATCAACTAATCCGTTTTTACATATTTTTGTGATTTTTTTTGGTCGGTTAACCTTGAAGATGGTCTGTTGAAATTCAATTCGTATCCAAAGGTTGCAGCATAAAACTTTGCTGGAAATGATTTTTTATGTGTTGATGCATGTAAAATGTAGAAATGATATTGTTATTTCGCTATTCTATCTTCATTTTTACATATTTTTGTTGTTTTTAATGTTTACTTTGGCTATCGCACCAGTTTTTGTAATCTTTTTAACTCCCGTTAGTGGCCGCGATATGATATGAGATTTCGAGTAGTTTCCAATCTCTGTGTTTTATATGTCTCTGGCTACACCCATGTCTTTTCTGGTCATGTAGGCGGGATTGTCAAGAAATATTAATTAATCTGGCAAAGTGTTCTTACAATCACAATGTATGTTTCACGATTAATTCGTTGCGCGAATTATACAGAAATTTGGGGATTTGAAAATAAGTCTATTATTGAAAAAGAACATTTACAATTTTGTAAACGAATTTTGTGTGTTCGGTCTTCAACCCCCAATTTTATGGTATATGGTGAACTTGGAAGATTTCCACTTGAATTGAGAATAAAAATTAAAATGATTTGTTTTTGGCAAAAGCTCGCTTCTTGTGAAACTAAATTATCAGGTAAGGTATATAAACTTTTAAGACAACTATATGACAGAGGTGATTATCAGTGTAAATGGTTAAATTATATCAAATATCAAAAAATCAGTTTTAGATGAATGTGGATTCAGTGAAGCTTGGGATATGCAGCATGTTAATTTGAATTTTATGAAATATAATGTCAAACAACGACTTCAAGACCAGTTTATTCAAAAGTGGTTTGGTGAAATAAATAATTCTTCAAGGGGGAATACTATTCTTGTTTCAAAACAGAATTTATTTTCGAACCATATTTAATGAAACTGAAATGTGCACAAAGGATATTTATCTGTAAGCTACGCACTTGCAACGTTAAATTTCCAATTGAAACCGGCAGATGGAGGAATATACCTAGGCCGGATAGAATTTGTCATTTATGTCATTCTGGTCTTGGTGATGAAATGCACTATATTTGTATTTGTAATCACAATGAAATAAGAAAGTGGAGACAAAAACTTATACCGGGTTACTATCTGAGATATCCAAATCATGACAAAATTTATACAATGCTTAAATATTGCAATGTTAAAGTACTTACTAATCTGGCACTGTTCATACAAAAGGTTGAAAAGATTCTCAATTAGAATTATTATAAATCCTTACACAAATTACATTTATCTGTATTCCACGCTAACTTGTTCTTTGAAAACAGCCACAGTTTTTTTTGCAAGTAGATTTATACTCCATATATATATATGGTTGTTTCATAAATCATTATCTGTATTTTAACACGTGTATACACCTGTTTTCTTAAAGGTCCACTCGATTTGTATAACTTTTGTGTGCACTTGTTCTTAATTGAAGCTTAGTGGTGGTTTGATCTGGATTGTCCTTAGTCTTGAAGAACTGCATCAC
>MJUU01029522.1:0-14583 GCA_002080025.1 Modiolus philippinarum | reverse complement strand
ATTGAAGCATGAAATGTAGGTCAGAGTGACCAAATCATCATCCAAAGCAGCATCACTCTCCAAGACACATCTACTGACCAAAGATAATTGATGTGCCACATGTAGTTTCTCAGATATGAACCTTAACACAAACTTTAACTGGAGTCATTGAAGCATGAAATGTAGGTCAGAGTGACCCAACTATCATCCGAAGCAGCATCACTCTCCAAGGCGCATCTACTGACCAAAGATTATTGATGTGCCACATGTAGTTCCTCAGATATGAACCTTAACGCAAACTTTAACCTGAGGTGGGACGAACGGATGGACGGACGGAGGGACGGACAGGCGAGATGCTATATCCCCTCCCAAACTTCGTTGGGCGAGGGGATAAAAAGTCCAACTTATCAAGATGAGTACCCTTACAATGAAGTACATAAAACATGAAGACAATACACACAGGTACTGTCCGGAAAAATGCTTGCAGTTAGGCCATAAAAAAATAAATTATTGGTTCACAGGCCCTCCCCCATCTAGTTTGAGGCTTGAAAAAAGCCCCTCATTGACCCTATTTTTTGCCATTTCAATAAAATAAAAACAAAAAATCACCTCCCTCACTACATTTTTGGTGGTGTTTACAATGTAAAAAGCTGCCTCATCTATATTTTGGCAAATAAAAAGATAAAAAAAATTACCTCCCTCCCTCATCATTTTAAAAGAAAAATTGCCCGAGAACCAATTAATTAATTTTGTATGGCCTTACTGACAGCTAGCTAAGGACATATTTTCCGTTGAATATGATATCAAGCCTTCTTACATATAAAACTTCAATTGAAATACTTCTAAATAGATTTGGTATAACAACATCATCAATTATGAAAGAAGGACATGATATTGTGCTATGCCAAATACTGCAAATATGAACTAGAGGCTCAGATACTGAGCCTGAATCGCTCACCTGACAAAATGCTTTCAGCAGGTGATGCAAGTGATGTTTATCCCATAGAATCCTATGTTAAAATATGTTCTGTGCTGGCGGTCTTGTTTTTTATCAGATCAAAACAAAATAAGCAATCTTAGTTTGACTGAATTTGCTTCAATAATTTAAGCGGTTGTAATGAAAAAAAATGTTTTAATATATGGATACCATTCTAAACCAAGTTCAATGCTGGGAGCTATCTTCTTTGTCAGATCCCAACAAAATGAGAAATCTTTGTAAAGGACCTTCATACATCATTTCTGTAAAGTTTGCCTGAATTTGCTTAATAGATTCAGAGCAGATGTTGAAAATGATGTTTTTCCCATAGGGTCCAATGTTAAAACTAAGATCAGCGCTGGCAGCCATGTTTTTTATTGGATCATTAAAAAATGAGCAATCTTTGTGGAAGACTTTCCAAACATCATTCCTGTAAAGTTTGGTTAAATTTGCTTCAGTGGTTTCAGAGGAGAAGATGAAAATGTAAATTTCCCATAGGGCCAACGTTAAACGATGTTTTATCTTGTTTGTGCTGGCGGCCATGTTTTTTGTCGAATTGGAATAAAATGAGCAATCTTTGCAAAGGACCTTTGGTACATCATTCCTGTAAAGTTTGGTTGAATTTGCTTCAGCTATTACAGAGGAGTAGATGAAAATGTGATTTTTCCCATAGGGTCCTATGTTAAACCTAAGTTCCGTGCTGGCGGCCATGTTTTTTATCTGATCGAAATGAAATGAGCAATCTTTGTAAAGGACCTTCCATACATCATTCATGTAAAGTTTGGTTGAATTTGCTTCAGTGGTTTCAGAGAAGAAGATGAAAATGTGAATTTCCCATAGGGCCAATGTTAAACTATGTTCCGTGCTAGCAGCCATGTTTTTTGACGAATCCAAATTAAACTAGAGCTGTCGCCGAATGGCAGCCAGGTACACCCCCCGCTAATTGAACCCTGAATCAATATGGCAAGTGTAAATTTAAGTGTGTGTGGACACAATACAGTTGTGGACACAGTACAAATGTGGACACAGTACAAATGTGGACACAATACAAGTATGGACAAAATGATATACCTCCCCCTTTTTTCCTGAAAATATTATAAGACAAATTATCTCCCGTTCAAAATTTCAGACAGCAACCATATTACTGCATGCACATCTTCAGGTGGCATACTAAAATTGTGCACCATTTCATCAAAATCCAAGCAGTGGTTTAGGAGAACATCCGCTGACAAGGATCACCCCTCCCCCTTTTTCCAGAAAATATTCAATGTAGAATTATCTCCCCTTAAAAATTTCAGACAGCAACCATATTAGGCCATACAAAATTAATTAATTGGTTCTCAGGCAATTTTTCTTTTAAAATGATGAGGGAGAGAGGTAATTTTTTTTATCTTTTTATTTGCCAAAATATAGATGAGGCAGCTTTTTACATTGTAAACACCACCAAAAATGTAGTGAGGGAGGTGATTTTTTTGTTTTTATTTTATTGAAATGGCAAAAAATAGGGTCAATGATGGGCTTTTTTCAAGCCTCAAACTAGATGAGGGAGGGCCTGTGAACCAATAAATTATTTTTTATGGCCTTAATTCGTGCACATCTTCAGGTGGTGTACTACAACTGTTTAACATTTCATCAACATCTAAGCAGCCGTTTAGGAGAACATGCACTGACTATGTTCACCTCCAACCTTTTTCCAGAAAATATTAAAAGACAAATTATCTCCCCTTAAAAATTTCGGGCAGCAACCATTTTACTTCATGCACATCTTTAGATGGTGTACTACATTTGTGTAACATTTCATCAAAATCCAAGAAGCCGTTTAGATGAACATGCGCTGACAAGGTTCGCCTCCCCCTTTTTCCAGAAAATATTCAAAGACGAATTATCTCCCCTTAGAAATTTCAGACAGCAACCATATTACTTCATGCACATCTTCAGATGGTGTACTACAACTGTGTAACATTTCATCAAAATCCAAGTAGCCGTTTAGGAGAACATGCACTGACAAGGTACATGGACAGACAGACAGACGGACGGAGAGACGGACAGAGACGGACGGACGGACAGGGTGATTCCTATATACCCCCCAAACTTTGTTTGCGGGGGGTATAATAAGCACTCTTTGTTAAGGACCTTTAGTACATCATTCCTGTAAAGTTTGGTTGAATTTGATTCAACAGTATCAGAGGAGTTGATGAAAATATGATTTTTTCCCATTGGGTCCTATGTTAAACCTAAGTTCCGTGCTGACGGCCATGTTTTTATCAGATCGAAATGAAATGAGCAATCTTTGTAAAGGACCTTCCATACATCATTCATGTAAAGTTTGGTTGAATTTGCTTCAGTGGTTTCAGAGGAGAAGATGAAAGTGTGAATTTCCCATAAGGCCAATGTTAAACTAAGTTCCATGCTGCAGCCATGTTTTTTGTCGAATCAGAATAAAATGAGCAATCTTTGTAAAAGACCTTAAGTGCATCAATCCTGTAAAGTTTGGTTGAATTTGCTTCAGCAGTTTCAGAGGAGTTGATGAAAATGTGATTTTTCCCATAGGGTCCTATGTTAAACCTAAGTTCCACGCTGGCAGCAATGTTTTTTATCGGATCGGAACAAAATGAGCAATCATTCCTGTAAAGTTTGGTTACATTTGCTTCAGTGGTTTCAGAGGAGTTGATGAAAATGTGAAAAGTTAACAGACGGACGGACGGATGGACAACGGACGCCAAGTGATGGCAGTAGCTAACACTGACCCTTTGAGGTGAGCTAAAAATTGTTTAAATTTAGTTATGGTGTAAAGCATTTAGGAGATGATCAATATTTTTGCCAACAAAAACCAGAAGTAAAGATTTAACAACAATGCTGTATTTATATCCTTTTTGAATAAGTTTGTTCAACGGATTAATAAGTTCGGAAGGACAATTTTTGAATTTATGCGCTTTGTAAATGATATTTCCATTATAATTAAATTTTGGATGTGAAATGCCCTGCATGTAGAACCAAATTTTCTTAATAAGTCAATGTATCTATAATAAAATTTAGAGAATGTTTTTTATCAATTTATGATATCAAACCCTTGATGCAGAAGTTTTTCAGTGAGACAAAGATTTCTGTCGTTGAACTCAGAAACATCACTACATACACTACATACTCGAACAAGTTGTGAAATGTAAACCCCGTAAGAAGGGGCTAACGGAACATCGCTGTCGAGATGGGGAAATTGACTATAGGGAAGGAGAAATCATCTATTTTATCATAAACCTTAGTGTTTAACTTTCCTTGATTTATTAATATATCAAGATCAAGAAAAGGAGTATAATCACTGCTGCTATTTGGATTTATTTAAAGTAAGTTCTGCAGGAAAAATTTCATCTGTAAATTTAGAATGTCTATATGACTTTGATTTAAACAAGTACTCGTTTTCATGATTACGTTATTACCTGCAAGAACGAGATCTGGAGGAACCTCCCATACAGGATTTTACTGATAATCTGGGGACAACACTGTCACAAAACATATTGAACAAGTTGCAGAATTCTACTAATAATGGGAGTTGGTATTGCATATTTGCATTTTTTATTTATATCATTTTTTTTTCTTTTGGGTCAAAGCACTGGCTGCTAAAGTGCTTTTAGCCACTTAAAATCATTGACAGGTTGATCTACATTTTACTAGCTACTGAGTATGTCTGCCATGATTATCTCCCTTTGACTTTCACCTAAATGAAACTGACCACCGCTTATCACAATTAAAATTTTTCAAAAGAAAACATTTTCTAATTGTCTGAATTATGTCCTAAAAATAAGAAAAGTCTGATAAAATAATATATAAAAAATCCTTTGGCATTGCTAGAAAACATCAAACCATAGAGTCCCATTGTAAGTGTACTTTCTTTCCAGTGTGCAGAAGTTCCGGGTATATAAACAACCTATTGTATTTCTACCTTGGTGGTTATTCCGTCACAGTCAGTACTCCATTATGATTGGTCATTTATATGTCATGGATATTCTACCCAATTGCATTTTATCCAAAAGGAAGCTTAAGGAATACAATGCTGGAATAGACCAATTTCCAATTTCATTTTATGAATGAAATGCCCCAATTGACCTGAGGTCAATCGGAGTAAATTGCGTCACGTAACATTGTGACATCCAGAAATCTATATTGCGACTTCAAAATTTTCCGGGAAAATTCACCCATTGGACATTCGTCTATAAATCCCCTGTTACGCTAATCCCAATAGAAAAATAACTATATTACAGTATATATAGGCAGTTCGCGAATCCAATCAGTGACGCCACAAAATAAATTCTTTGGTTGGCAAAATTGTATTTCAGGAATAAAGTGCATTGTATTGCAATGGGGCAGAATTTTATTTTTTTTAAACAACTTTTTTACATACTAGTCCGATTTTGGATCTGTAAAATCTGGGACTAATATATTGGAGGTAGGTACGACGTGAAAATCTTGTCAATCGGCGCCCTCCGCAGATTGCATGGTTTTATGCAATCTGCGCTCCCATCTCACATTTTCTGCAGTTTGCCCCGGGCGCAGATTGCAAATGGATGGGCGCAGATTGCAAGTATATGAGCGCAGATTGCAAATGGAAGGGCGCAGATTGCAAGTATTGGGGCGCAGATTGCAAGTATTGGAGCGCAGATTGCAAGTATCGAGGCGCAGATTGCAAGTATTGAGGCGCAGATTGCAAGTATTCAGGCGCAGATTGCAAGTATTTAGGGGAAGATTGCAAGTATTGAGAAACAGATCGCAAGTACTGAGGCGAATATCTCAACTGTAATTGCTGTTCCTATCTATGAACATATAGGTCGAATGTATAAATTCTGTCAATCTGCGCCCTCCGCAGATCGTGAAGTTTTATGCATTCTGCGCCCAAAGAGCGCAAACTGCAAGAAATATGCTGGTCTGCGTCTGGGCGCAGATTACATACTGCGGGGCGCAGATTGCATATTGCAGGGCGCAGATTGCACATTGTGGGGCGCAGATTGCATATTTTGGGGCGCAGATTGCATGGAACGGAGCTTTTAGCTAAAGTTCAAGGAATATTAAACAGATCGATACAATGTTTGCATGGAGTTCTTAGTTGTATCCGTTTCGTAATATTTAGAATATGCAATTTTCACTATAAACAAACATGACAGATAATAAAATTTACAGATTATACTCTCAAATTGGTGAAAAGGGGTTTAATAAATCAATTGTATGAAATGAATATCAAAAAGAGTAAGGACGCAAGAATCAAGAAACATGCAAACTGGTGTTACACATGATTTATTGTATAGTGTTTCTGTTTTCAGATCTCCGGATGTCGTAACTGCAGTTGGTTCGAATATATTTTTTTTAGAAAAAACCATACCCACCCCCTTTCAAGTTAAATGGTCGGTCCCTAAAGTCGTCGCCATTTGAATGTACCTTACATCAAAATTAGCTAAAGTTCAAGGAATATTAAACAGATCGATACAATGTTTGCATGGAGTTCTAAGTTGTATCCGTTTCGTAATATTTAGAATATGCAATTTTCACTATAAACAAATAAATAAATTTATTTAGAGGGAGTCTCTTTTAATAACAAACAGAACTAGATGTTGTCGGAAACGACAGCTATCCCCGCACTCCATGTTTGACACAGAAAACAGTTGTTATACACCCTTGGCATAATTTTTTTCATTATCTTTGAAATCTACCTATTGATAGTCATTATNTATACAAACAGAAATATATATGTATGTCATGGAGTATGCAATCTGCGCTCCGTTCCATGCAATCTGCGCCCCGAAATATGCAATCTGCGCCCCACAATGTGCAATCTGCGCCCTGCAATATGCAATTTGCGCCCCACAGTATGTAATCTGCGCCCAGACGCAGACCAGCATATTTCTTGCAGTTTGCGCTATTTGGGTGAAATATGCAATCTGCGCCCCACAATGTGCAATTTGCGCCCCACAATATGCAATCTGTGCCCCGCAGTATGTAATCTGCGCCCAGACGCAGGCCAGCATATTTCTTGCAGTTTGCGCTCTTTGGGCGCAGAATGCATAAAACTTCACTATCTGCGGAGGGCGCAGATTTACAGAATTTATATGTTCGACCTATATGTATATTGACGGGATTTGAAACTCTAGATAATCATCGAAAAGCGGCGTCGCGGCTAAAGTAATCAGCGATTATTTAATGGACGGATATGTACTAATTACGGGCCTTACAGTTATCCCTCGATGTATTTCAAAAATTATTTTTTAGTGAAAACATGCTTAATTTCTTATGTTAACAGTATTAATTTTATCTATATATTTAAAACAACAACTATAAAAACTATATTTTTCTCTGTTATTTATTTTTGATTGTTTTTTTTTCTTGGTATTTCAAACCTTCGACGTTTTCTCATCAAAATGGTGACATATCGATTTGGATGAAGCCCGCAATATCACAATAAAACCTACCTCAAAGTACTTTGTGATATGAAATTAAACATTTTCCATTGCAATTTCACATTTATTTATGATTTCTTCACAAAAGGTACGTAAATATATTGCCACCGTCGATCACTTCGTCAGGAAATGGCGATCACACAATTTCTTGCAAAGCATGTAATCAACTAAATCTCACAACAAATCATGCATCAAGGCACTCTATGTTATGTAAAATTTTACGTTATATTTGAATTTCACATTTATTTCATGATTTAACAAATAATTTCTTCAAAATATGCACGAAAACATTGCCTAGGTCGATCACTTTTCTCACGAAATATCGCGTCACAAAGTCCTAGAGTAAAAAAATTGTGTATTCCGACTGGGAAGGTGATGATAAACACTCATAAAGTAAACATTAGACATTAAAAAATTTTTGTGACACTTATCGGTGCATGAGATGGTTCTATTGATAGATATTTTCTTTCAAACACCGACGAAATCGAAAATCTATATCTACGAAAATGGCTATATGGCGTCTTCGTCGCAATGCATTATGGGTATTTTGCCTGTCAATAGGATTTGATTGGATCAAACTGGTTTGTTATAGAGTTTCAAATCCCGTCAATATATTAGTCCCAGGTAAAATGCATAATAAACCTCCAGCTTTTCATATTTTTTCTACCGATTTACTTTTTCTAAATTTCCTCTGAATAATTTGAAATGTGTATTTCAAATATTTGGAAATTGTCAAAAATTTGAATACTTTACAAATACGTCAATTAGATCAAATAAAAATAATCAAATATAGAAAATTTTTATATCCTTTTAACTGTAAAATTTCTTCAATTCAGATCAAAAGAAATTATCAAATTACCTTTAAAAACAAAACCATACAAGTTAATTGAAAATGACATTTTTATAACCCTCATTAATGATTACGATTTCTTGCCAGCCAAAAGGCCCCACAGGTAAAATATCGAGGTTGTGACGTCACGGCAAATAAGCCTATAAGAGATCTCGAAAACTGGGTAGTGTTGTAAAAGTTTATAACCAAAATCACTATTACAGGCGCTTTCCTGATATAATTTTCTCTCTGCAGACTGCAAGGACGGAACCAAGTTTCAAGTTTTATTTTCTCAAGTCCCCAACAGGGGAATGTGAATATAAACAAAGTATTTTGCACATTACATGTCTAATAACATAAAGTAATGCATTAAAGAACATTTTTATGCAACATATATACAACTGAGTTATGTGATATGAAAGGAAGACAATCAATAGATTGAAATAATACAATTAATTGACTACTGAAAGTACAATTTTACAAAATTTTGCAAGTTTATAGTAAACATTATAGGTATCTGAATTCAATAGGTTATAAAATTTGTCAGTGTTTGGATTTGTAGTTAAATTACGTGGCAATAATAACTTGCGTTCATTTTTGAAAAAAGAACATTCAAATATATAATGGTATTCATCACCTATACAATTACTGGTACAGATGTCACAAATTCTATCATCACGTTCAATACCCCACAATCTACCCTTTTCAATAGGAAGTCTATGATTGAGACATCTAAAATTACATAATGCTTTCCTTAAATCATCTGGCAAATCAAATAAATATTTTTCTAAACCATGATTACATTTAAAAGTTCTATAATTAAGACATTTTGGTGAATTAAAAACATTTGCAGCCCATTTCTGTTTAAACTGGTCACATAATCTTTGTTTTACATTCCTTGACAAAAATACATTATTAGTTACATTCTGTGATATCCAAAGATCAGAATAACCACATTCCTCAGAATATTCTCAATATACAGTAACCATTTGGAATGAAAAATATGTTCATGCAATTTGTACAACAATTTATACAAAATAGCAGAAATCTTATCTTGTTTGTTACAAATAAACCTTTTCCATAAACCAATCATTCTGCTTTTAATAAAAATCTCTATAGGATATCTACCTAACTCACCATACAATATACAATTAGGAGTAGATTTTTTAACACCAAGAATGATTTTATAAAATTGTAAAAACAAAGATTCAATCGTATCATTATTCTCAAAACCCCACACTTCACAACCATAAAGCAATATGGGGGATATCATTGTATCAAACATCTGAAGTTGAATATCAATAGGTAAACCAAGACTACGACATTTTTTCAGCATACAATACATTGCTTTTCTACCAGACCATATTTCCCTCCTGTGGACTAAGGCGATGTCAGAGAGCGAAACCATCTGAATCATAATATGTGGGAGTAAGGTGGTGTAGGAAACGAAACCTACAGAACTTTCTTTTCAAAAGCAGAAACATCTGCTAATTTCAGATCATTTCAATAGACTATATCCGACCTTTGGTATTAGGATTTACCAGACTACTTTTCAATACGTCACAGTATAGAAAACGTCACGTCATAGAGCCTACAACGTCATGAAGTTTGTCACATGGGGCGGACACGTTTGTGACGTAGGGCGGACAAACAACAACTGGTGAATCTGAATACCAGAACTCGGATATGGTCTATTTAGGTTATTTCATATTTTTCATCTGAAAACTAAGACAGGAAGGACCTTTCCTGTGAAAACGAGGAAAATTAAGAATTTCATGAAACCATTCCATGGATTTCTTTCAAGGACGTATATTTAGAAGGATCAGCATCTCGTGATAATCTGGAAACATATCGCGAGGCGTGAGATTTTGTCACTTTGGGACCCTCTCTTTGCAGCCTCAAAACAACGGAAATATAATAATGATAGTCACAAAAAAATGTTCTACGAGCACAGTAGATGTTAAACTTCAGGAAAATATTAAATTTGTGAAATTCTGTGCATTACTTTTAAAGCCTTTAGTTCAAAATTTTTACCGATGAAAACTGGAAGTGGAAAAAAATCAACGAAAATATTTTGATTACAAATTTCAATCATTTGTATTGAAGAAACTACTTGCTGTAATGTAACAAAATTTACTCTACGGGTGTAAAACTCATTCAACTTTCTCAGTGGAAAGTATAATTTTATTAAAATCCATAAACAACTTTTTAAGTAGATAGCTCAAAATTGAATGCATACCAAACGCCTTGCTATAAATTTTAAATAGCGACATGGATTGTGTATGAGTTTCTTATCCTTCTAAATATACGTCCTTGTTTCTTTGTATTTTTCTCATAAGTAAGCAGCCCTCTCTACATACCTTCAAAAAAATGGAAAGAAGTGCGTGATCGGATTTGCCTTTCAAATAATCTTAAAAATGTAAATTTCATATTGATATCTTCATAAACTGATATTTTTATACGATTATGTACCTTATTAAACTAACGTTTTTACAAATTATTTTAATAATTATTTTACTGCATCTGATTAGCAAAATACTTACTTGTATAATTACGCTGATAATAATACTGTTTCGCATACAGCTGACAATAACTTCAAGTACTGGAAAATGACAGTAAGTCGCTTATAAACTGGTTTCATGTTAGTAAAATGAAAGCAAATTCCTGACAAGTTTCAGACCATAGCTGTGGACAGGGAACTGTATAACTAGTATATACATCCCTGCTGTGGGTAAAAGATTTAGGAGGAACAATAATTGAACGTGAAAAGGAAATAAAGTTACTTGATATTACTACTGATTCTATGTTAATTTTAACAGTCAAATAACAAATATGTGTAGAAAAGCTGCCAGACAATTGAATGTTCTCAAGCACATTGGCCATCATTGGCCGCAAGCGGGAAACATTCAATTCACATACAACCAAATATCGTAAACTAGCTAGTATGAATCATTGTTAAGTGATGATATGATGGTTAGCGAATATTGAACATTGTACAGTAGTGATGTGTAAATATGGTGAAGGTGGAATACAGCATGTTCTTGATATTCAATTCTCTTATGGTTATGGTGATGGGATGGATTCTGCTGACATGTAGTGTTTTGTACATATATGGTGATGGTACACCCCCAACACGATACTCCAGATGGATATACCACTGGTGGTTGTCCCAAGGTGGACGGATAAAGACTTCCCGGTAAGGTAAGGTAATTCAAAGTTTTATTTAAAGTCGATACATATACAAAGGTTCAACACAAGCTTCGATAAGCTTTTAACATCGACTATCAAATAATATAACAAGTATGCACAGAAAAGACACAAAAGGATATACAAACAGGTACACAGTGAAATATCAGTCATATTAGCATTTAGCACAAAGTTTACATGAAAATAGCATGCATACATTAAAACATTAAGAATACCTACAGATATTTACCACATAATGACATATCGGTCAAGAAAAACATGCAAGTAATTAGCACATAAATTACATATAAAACACAACACATATTGTAATTGAATTAAACAAAGCACTAAAACACTACAAAGCAAACTTGCTAAACAGAAAGCACTAAATACATGCAAGTACAAACTTCCAAAAAATAAGCACAAATAAAAGCTATCAAAGCCCCCTAAGAAAGAAACAAGATATCAATTAAATATAGCAGCATATTACATATAAAAATGCAAGCAAATCATCTACTGTAAGCAAAAGAAAGAAAAAAGCACAAAGAAGGGAGCAAAAAAGAAGCTATATGCAGGTACAGCATTGGCATGAGCAGCCATTAGGGTCCCATGCTTGAATTAGTTTTTTTAAATTGTTCAAGAGATGACTCTTGCCGACACCTGTCTGGCAACTCATTCCAAATTTGTGCTGCATTATATCTAAAAGATTTAAGGCCATACCTAGTGGTTCGAACTCTGGGTAGATTTACTGTTTGTTGAGGCCTGAAATTGTAATTTTGAAATTCTATATCGATCAAATCATGTAAATAACTAGGACTATGTTTATGAATAGTTTAAAATGTTTCAATAGCGATAGTTTTTATTCGTCGTACTTTTAAGGAAGGCAATTTTGATTTTTTAAGAAGACATTCATATGAACTGTTGTAGTCTTCATAAACGAAACGGAGGACCCTTTCTTGAATTTTTTCCATTTTTTGTGAGCTTTTTCACTACAATAATGCCATGTTACAGGGCAGTATAATTAAAATTTGAAAGAATAAATGGGTATTAAGTTGTTAATCTTCCAAGTTTAGTTAATTTTTTTTCCAAATCGTTTTAATACGTTCAACTGTCTGGATACCTTTTTACATATTTCAGAGATATGATTATCAAAGTTTAAGTTTTTATCAATTGTTGCACCAAGAAGTTTGACATTATCTTCACATATAATTTCTGTGCCGTTGAGATTGAAGATAATATCATGGTTATTTGTTTTGGGGCCAATGGTTATTGCCTGAAACTTATCCGGATTCGCTTTCATCATATTTATTGAAAACCGGTTTATTAAATTAAGACTATCTATTTCTAAAGAGTGTTTTATATTTTCAAAATTTGAATCACAACAAGATAAGGTATTATCGTCAGCATAGTTATATATACTACTATTATTTACAAAATAAAAACATTTAATAGAACCGGCCCGAGAATTGATCCTTGGGATACCCCTTTATATAAATATTCCCAATCACTTAAACAATTCCCTATTGTAATTCGTTGTTTCCTGCGTCCCAGATAACTTTCTAATAATTTTGTTTAATTATCTGACAGCCCATATGTTACATATTTTAACATAGAGGAAATGCATTCAAATATCTTCTCTTCTGAGACAAATTGAACCAAACTTAGCCACAATAGTACTTGGATGATCTCCTTCAAAGTTTCTGATTTTTATGTTCATACCTCATCTAAGTAATCACCAGTGGGGAACATAGTTTAACAAAGAACAATATATGAAATGAATTCAAAAATCACACATTTTCTCTGAAACCAATATGCCAATTGTAACTATACTAATAGTCCTTGGATGGTCTTATTCAAAGTTTGCAACTTTTATGTTCGTACCCCATTCGAGATGACCGCCAGTGGGGAACAGAGTTTAACATAGGACTCTGCAGAAAATGCATTCAAAGATCTTTTCCAGTGAAACTGGGACTAATATATTGACAATATATTAGAAAAAAAAACTTGGTTACAATAGTCTTTCGATGGTCCTCTTCAATGTTTGCGAATTTCATGTTCGTACCTCATCCGTAAGATGACCGCAAGCGGGGATCGTAGTTTAACATATGCCCCTATAGGAAATGCATTAAAAGATAACTATTGAGCAAATTAGAACCATACTAGACAGGAATGGAGGCCCTGTCCTTGATAAACTGGAGTTTTCTGTGTATTGTGTGCGTTTTTGTCACATGTACATTCACTCCATACCCTTTCATATTTTTCTATTAGTCACAATATTCCATGGACGTTCTCCCTCATTTTTTTTTGATTTTACAGATTTCAGAGGTTCATGGAGTCAAAATGGCTCATTTGTTAATCTGGTTTGTTAATCAACAACTCCACCATAACTCAAAGTCAGATTCCAGCCAAACATGCAGGATATGTTATTCACCTGGTGAAGTTGTGCACCTGATACTTAGAATTTTGGTTTAACAGATTTAAGAGGTTCATTGAGCAAAAAAACTATTTTTTTATTCTGGTTTTTTTAATCTGGAAATCCTGCAAAATCGTAAGTCATATTCCAAACAAACTTGAAGTTGTGCACCTGATACTTAAAATTTTGGTTTAATAGAGGTTCTCTCGATATTTGTTTGAAATATGAAAAAGAAAGGAAATGGGGTAAATGTCAAGGAGACAACATCCCATATCCAGGTTAAAACGACCCAAAACAAAGCATCTAGGGGTCACCGTACTGTCCTCAACAACAAGTTTGTTTTTACCTTTTCAATCTCTGAAAAGTCACCCGCGTTAATAAATGTTGTATTTATATTTGCAGACGTTGATATCATGTTTCATCTGTAAGATATGGATTTTCATATCATTGATTTCCATTTGATGTTAGTGTTTCAAATCTCTCATCCCATTTCATGTTCCACTGTCGCCAAAATCGCATCCGGCATTTAGTAAGACCCTTTTTTGCATCAGACATTCGGTTGTTATGAGTTGTCCATATGCTTTCAGTAAGTTTATAGTATTTTTATAGTCCTGCCTGTTAACCTAAAAACTCTTGTAGGACCCTTAAATGTAAAAACGGTCATAAATGTAAAAACGGTCATAAATGTAAAAAAAATCCTACTCTAAATGTTAAACTTACGCTAAATGTAAAACCTGTTGTTATAAATGTAAAAATCAAC
>MJUU01029518.1:7428-45742 GCA_002080025.1 Modiolus philippinarum | reverse complement strand
TCGTAACTCAATAATTCTCTTTGCAATTTGGGGTCCTATACCCGGGAGTGTCTGTAACTCCTTGCCGCTGCAAGTGTTTATCCTCACTTTAGGTTTATATGTACCAAATTTGTCCATGGTAAACAAGTATAATGTTGCTCAATTTAATCAGAAATATTAAAGAAACAACTCAACTTTATTTCAATAATAAATAAATAAATCTGAAAACACAAATAAATTGAGTCAACAACTGTTTATTCACTCAAATAAACTATAACACACACTTGTTTCACAGTTCCGACTTGTGTTTACATTCGCCAATACACAAATCAAAACACAACATTGATCGGTTTTCAATTTCCGGTCTAGACGGTCACGTGACTTCCGTCTGAAAAAATTGTGTATTGCTTCATCTTTTACACCAAGTCCGGAAAACACTAAAACTTTTCTCAAAAGTCAAAACAACTTTTCCTTTCAATAAAAAGGAACAGTGGACAGAAATAAAAACAAATATCCCTGATTCCAGTTCAATATAAAACTCTAACCACGTTTCCAAATTTTCTCGTCGCCATTGTGGTGAAACTCGCTGCCATTAATTATAACCCTTTGGAATAACAACGGAGCTTCAGTTGGGCAAATATTGGGTCCCTGCGTCCTGCAATATTGCCACAGGAATTCTCTATACCAGGGGTTTGCTAGGCCCAGAGAATTCTACCCTTCCCCGCAAAAACGTGGATTAAGATAATACACTGAATGAATGGGATATACCTGTCCTGCTTGGTGTCATCCGCTGGAATGCAGACTCCTCGTGGTCCTAATCACTTGGGGGTTCTGCTTGACTGGTTACTTAGCGGGAAAACCGGGATCCCTCTGGTGTCACCATCCATCCCCGGTATAGAGTACTTCGGGAGTTCTTTGCATCCACCATAGATGTAATGGTACCTAACTGGGGAACCCCCGTATGACGTGCTATTTTACCACAGTACTTGTCCTGAAAAAAAAATACAGGATGGTAGATTTGGCTGTATATTTTTAAGGATTGTAACGATTTTTACTAAGTGCCTTCCCCCTTTTCTTGTATTTTGTACTTAATAGTGCCAAAACTATGATTTCATCATGAATATGCTGGTTAAGTTAAATTTAGGAACCCCCTACTGTGTTACAAGGTTGTTCTTTGTTAAGTTTGGCTGATGTAATCATTCATAACAGATGTTGACCTAAATTTACATATATGTTTATCTACAAGGGCCCAACCATGGTGCCCGAGTGCCCAACCAGGGCCCGAACATTGCCCATCCAAATATTATTGCATCAGAAAATATTTGGTCATATTTATATTTAGATTAGTTTGTGCATTAGTATAAATAGCTGGTGCGGAGGCAAAATTGGCAGTCTGCACCTAGTCCGTATTCTGTTAACTGCAAATATTGTGATCTGAAACCGTCCGTATTTTCTAGTCAATTTTATTACTGTACCTTGGAGATTATATTGTGTAACTGTTAACTGTTTGTTATATGTGCCATATTTTTTTTTGGATTATTCTTTTTCAATTACACTATTGAACTTAATCAGCGACTTAGTGTTTCTGTTTAATTAGTTAAGACAGTCCGAGACCACTCAAGGATCCACATAAAATTTATGTGACCAGGATTTAACGCTACCAGTAGAAATCCTGTACGGGAGGTGCACCACTTGTGTTCGTCGTACTTGTACAACGTTTACACCACACACCACGACCCCAGTGGCCCCGTTGTGTTTTTCTCGTCACAGGATATTGAAAAGAAAAAGTCAGGCGCGCGTAGGCGCGCAAAAAAAATGCAGGCTTTCAATTTTCCAAAAATAAAAAGGCAGGATAGAAAATTTGACCATAGCCCCCCATAAAAAATCAAATGGTTGCTCCCCAAGATGCAATTGGGACTATTTCAATTCAGGCGTAAAAAAACGCCCTGGAATTCTAGTAGAATAAATTTAATAAATGGTTGAAACAACTTCTCAACAATTTTTATTCAACATTGAATCGAAATTTCAAGAATTTACGGTCATTTAACCTAACAAATTACTTAAGTTATTGTATTAAACCGGTATTTAATTACATAGAACGACAAAGGTGTTTCACCTGTATTCTCTTTCAAATACACATCAAAAGAGATATTTTACCTGTGCTTGTACACGTCTTGCACATTTTACATGTGACTAGATAAGACAAGCCCGGACAGACACCATTAACACGCGTTTTTACTTGTAATACACATGTAATAATAACCAATTTCCCTGTAGATATATTCTCTTTGCCTTGAGGAAATGTGCATTGTCAAAATTAAGCACACCCTATTATATATCATATAAGTCTTGTAAATACAATGTATGGAATAGACCTGGCGTGTGTGTGTGGGAGGCAAATCTGTTATGTACTGGTGTAAGTGAATTCAATAAATGCGCTGTTTGGAAATGTCAGTGCTGAAAGAGTCCTCAAACAGTAAATAAATATGTACATTTACTCGTTTTAAAGTCACAACCCTTCATTCAGAAATCAGAGGTCCCCGAGGGTATTAAAAATCGACACCGTTTAAGGCATGGATCTTGTTGATGGTTCTGTAATCATCACTTCCCTTATTCATTCGGTTTTCTAATGTCGGTGTTTATGACTAAAGAACTCACAGATAGTATAATAATTGAAATATAGATTAATTGTATATTGTAGTGAAACTGAGGTATAAGGATAGCCCAACTTGTTCTTCTTTGGTTCAATTGGTTAGAGCGCTGCCTTTTGAATATCGACGTTGTGGGTTCGATGCCCACGAGTGCCATGTAATTTGACCATCATTGTTATTTCACAACATTGGCGCTGACTACTGATGGAAACTGGATATCCTGGGGTGAAAATCTGCCAGTTCAGTCACATGAGGTGACCGTACTGATGCATACATGTATATAGTTGAGAGATGAAAGCAGAGAGGTTCCGAGTGATGTCACATTCCACTCGGTGAGTGAGCCATATGCCACTCATGTGTTATCAGGATATTTCCAGGAGGTAGAACCTGTGATACACGGCATGATGGTCACACTACCGAGGAGGGCTGTAGTGAAACTGAGGTATAAGGGTAGTCTAACTCTTTGAGTTAGGAAAGATCTTCTTTGGCTCAATTGGCTAGAATGCTGTCTTTGGATCTCGACGTCGTGGGTTCGATCTCCACCTGTGCCATGTGATTTGACCATCATTGTTAAATCACAACAAGTATTTTTGTAATTTTTCTTGTCCGTCACCGGTTAGTTGTGACTTACGGCCTTTTTGTAAATCAAATTATTTGATGACATTTAGTCGTCGGGAAAGCGTAGTTCTACATTATGTAAGTGAAAAGAAGTTATGGACAGAAAGATCTCCTGTATTTGATAATTTTGACATAAAAAGTAGAACACAGTATATGAACATAAGATTAGATACAAAGACAGTATTTTAAATAAACAATATAAATATAAACTGTTGAATAATTTGTGTTTTCAAGTGTGATGATTATATAAGTTTTCCATGTATATCATAATTCTTTTGCTTTATAAAATGGATTTATAAGTTATCCATTTTCATTAATTGATATCTCATTCATTTATATTGCGCCAAGTTTCAAAATGGAAAAATATGTCTTACCGTTTATAGGAATACAATAATGAATAACAATATAAACGATTTCAATTATTAACGTTTTTGTCAACGTTAAAATATGGATACTTCAGTGATTCAAGTGTTCAGACCTGTTACTAGAATTACATCAGTTAAATGAAGTAATGTGTCTGTTCTTCAGGAAAATGATTTTTACACTGTCCAAATATAAGAAATGAAGTTCAGAAAAACACCTCAACGTTCTCTAGTGAAAAATAATCAGAGAATTTTAATAAAATCAGTAGATACTAAAAAAGACGATCACTCTCTGTGGAAACAGAAAGATATCTTTGGAATATCTGTTGGTATCAACAAAGTGGCTTGGTAGTAGAAGCAATGAAAATGTCTGTTCTGTCGTCTGTGCTTGGAGTTTTTCTGAAATCGCTCGGTGTTTTAAGCTGATCAGAGGAAGTTTTTTGTAATTGGTGTGGGTGTTTCTGTTCCGTTGTTACAAGTTGCGATTATATCGAAATGTTTTTTTCGCTTCGACATTTGCGATTATATCGAAATGATTTTTTCGCTTCGACATTTTGTGCTTTGTTCCTCCGGTATTCTACTGCCATTGTTGTGTAGAACTTGGTTGTAAAATTCGGTGTTAAACGTCATTCGCATCTCTGCAAACTTCGTTTGGAGAACAAAGTAAATTTCAGATAGCATGAATGGATTGTCGTCTTGAGCTTAAGACTTGTATGCTGCGCTGCATAATTTGCGGGATGGCAATATATTGCAGAGTTTCAAAATTTTGGAGGTAGCGGGTGTTTCATTGCGCTAAGGGTTGTCCACCAATTCTTATTTTGCTTTTTTATCTCTCACCTGTTAGATCGGGCTTTTTGCCTTTTACATAACTAAAGAAAAAGAATTTATGGTCAGAAAGATCTCCAATATTTGAAAATTTGTCAATCAAATAGAATACAGTATATGCACATGCTATATCAATATATATCATAATAAATAGAATGGACAATAAACATTATAATTTATGATTTTGGTCTTATTTATTATATTGTAATGAAGTTTATAAGATGTTAATTTGACGGTGATTTATTCTTTTATTTGACGTTGTTATTGCAATTACGTCATTTTTGAAATGTTAAATCACATCTTATCTTATTCGATTGGTACGAGTTTTTCTGATCAAATCATGTTATGGATTTAAACTATTTTGAGATGAGGTTCCTGATGTTTTCACTGGTACTTGTTTACTCAACTTTTTGACAGAAACAAGATTATGTATTGACTTGTTAATATGTCATATTGTTTGCTTAAAATAGCTTTTACTGAAGTTTTTTATGTGTTGGACTTGATCGACTGAAGTTTTTTATGTGTTGGACTTGATGGTGAAGAATGTCATGGGGAAAAAGTTTTCTTAGGTTTCAATGACACAGTTGTAAGAGCTTGTTTGAGTACAAAGCGAGTTCAGGAAAAATTTTGTATGTTTCCTTTCCCTTTCATTTTGTTAACATTTTTGCGTAAAATTTTCAGTGATATCAGTTGTCCATGTGATCATAATGTATATTATTTTGGTCTTGATTTTTTGAGCTTGATTATGTTCTAATTCGTTCCTCAACCGAACATAACTATTTAAGAAATAAAACATCACATTATCAATAAGACACAAACGCCATATATTATGGGATCAGCTCACCGGACGTGCAGCTAACAATTAATTTAATTGTTGAGGCCCGTATATGTAGGGCCTTTTGATCATTGAAGGTACTTGAAGAGGTTGCGGTCTTTATACATAATTTTAGATATATTGAGATATTGAGGTTTTTTTCTTGTTCAGTTCCTATTTACTTAGTGGCATGTGGCTATGTTTTTCGGCAATTGTAGGTGTTTCCTGTTATCTTTCTTATTCTATTTGTCATTTTGGCTTGCTATGTATCTTGTTTCCGGTGTCCATTATTATTGGCTAGTTCTGTGATATATATAGGATAGTCATTCTTACAAATTTTAATAGCCATGTCATTACGAAATTGAGTGATGTTTGTAAGATGACAGCAACAAATGACAGTAGTTGTATGAAAACTTTTGCAGATTTATGTTGTAGACCTAACTTTGCATCTGTGACACTATCAAAGACGGATGTAGTATTGATCTGCACCTAACAGCTAATATTGCTCCAAGTTCTGCTTAATGCCATCTTGAACTTGCTATGGGGTTCAAGTTAATGCTCATTGNATATTCATTGTGACATGGTCTTGTGTACATTAATTCCAAAATTATTTATTACATATGAGAAAGAAAGGAAATGGGGTAAATGTCAAGGAGACGACATCCCATATCCAGGTTAAAACGACCCAAAACAAAACATCTAGGGGTCACCATATGGTCTTCAACACAGTGAGGAACCTCACACCATATAGTAAGCCCTAAATGGCCCCGAAAAGGTAAAAAAGTGAATTTCTAATACTGTTCTAAAATTTTTTAGCCAAGCGAGCTAAATATTGCTTTGAAGATTTTTATTTAATTTGCCAGAAGGTTCCATTTCATCAGTTTTTTCAGAAATGATTGACATTATGTGTGGCTTTATTTTATCTTTCTTACCCTTATAAGATAATAGACTTCCAGGATGAACAGCAAAAATGGTTGCACTTCTTTCATTTGAGAATTTGTTTCATGTACATTCACTGCTTCCATTTTTAATTTGAAACGAATACTGTGAGATATTTCATGGGTTCTTGCCTCTTTATTAAATTTACACCATGTCAAAATTTTCAAGTAAACATGATATATTATGTTATTTTTGATTTATAGCAAAACTCTGCATTGAGGATGTTTGCTGGTCAGTTTCAAAATAATGAGGTATAGAAATTAAAGTATTTTTTGGTTAAAAAATTAAAAATAAAGATATTTTATCAGAAATAATTTATAGGTTATTGATCTTGGTTTTGAGATACAATTTTTGTAGCGCATATAAGTGTATAAAACCAAAACAGTTTTAATGGAATGTCAAAACTTGACCAGTAAACTTCCTTAAATGTATACGGAAAATAATTCTTGTCAAGTAGTATGAACATAAAGCACATTTAATAATCATGCAGCTACATGGATGTAGTGTATGCCATAATGGTTGCTTGTCATGTTGCTAAATCTGACAAATTTACTGGTAAATGTGAAACAATTGATGTATTTAACAAAATATGTGAAATAAATGAATAAATGAACTACAGTCATACTTTGATGGCTGGAATAATCAAGGGATTGGTGAAAAAGTTCAAGCTAGGGGGGTGTTTGATTTATCATGGTTGATCTATGCATTAACTTGAATGATGAAACCATAGAATATCGTTCTTGATAGTGTTTGAGCGATTGCAGTTCGAATAAAAAGTGCATGTGTTTGGCTTGAAATTAAATGGATTATTTTAATATTATACTTATACAAGTTTAATATTTATACCAATTACTATACCTTTTACTTAACTAAGGCTCTACAAAGCTCAAAAGGATAAGACTGCATAAGGGCAATATCTGGGCAAGTGTTGACTGAAGTGAGTATGGACTAAATAATTTGCTGCACTTAATGTAAGGATGGACTATAAACAAAGATGCCCAAATAAAGCAAAAAAATAATATTTAGAACCAAAATATAAAAAAAATCTGAAATTAACTCTTTTTGGACCCTGTTTAGCAAAATAACAGTTAATGCTAGGTGGAATCCGTTGTACACTGCTGATGCGTCTTAAATAAGCAACAAAACATAGGAAACCACATCGAAAGCGGACAAAAAATAATTTTCTACACTCGTACATGTATATACGAAAACACCAAAATTGGCCCTGTTTGGCTCCTAATTCTGGAATTGGGGCCCTAATTTCCCTATTCTACAGAAGGCTTCCTTTTGTGCCAGGGAACCTTGAGTTAAAATTTCATAATGGTCCCTATAGTAAAACGAAAGTCATTAAACAAAATGTAAAGTGTCTACAGACAACTACGACAACGACTGCACCATACCAATAGACAACCTCAAATTGTTTTTGCGGTCGTATCAATATTTGTGACCTAAATAACAGTTTGGCTATTCCATATATTCATAGATCTAGATAATTTGTTTATGCTTCTAGTAAATTAATATGTACATGATAAAGATGAAAATAATAAATATATAAACCAACACTAGAGACTCCTAGGAGCCTGTATAGCTCACCTGTATGTATCAGTGGTACATTCATGCAATAACATTGATTTTTTAAATACATTTCCCAAAAGGTCTAAAGTAGATCAATGGGCCCCGCTTGCAGCCAACTTGGATTACGCAGGGACATGTTTGACACCATTTCGAATTTACACCACCCAAGACTATTGTGACAAAATTTGGTTGTAATTGTCCCAACGATTTCAAAGGAGTGATTTTGGTATGCATTTCCCATAGGATCAACTGTTAATCAATGGGCCGCGCTGGCAGCCATCTTGGATTACTCACAGATATGGCAGACATAATTTATATTACCACCACCTAAGTACTATTGTGACAAACTTTGGTTGCAATTGGCTCAGTGGTTTCAGAGTAGTTGATTTTTTAATGCATTTCCTATAGGGTCCAATGTAAATCAATGGGCCCTGCTGGCAGCCATATTGGAGTACACAAGGTGAGCTGATAACAAGAGTTGTCAGAAGACGAAATAGCTCGCCGGGGATTAGAGTGACCTCGATGCACAATAACAAGTAGTATTATCATTTGTTATTGTTTACATTTCTTACATCAGAATGGTCACTTCAATGTGAATAATTTGAAGTTGTATCATAATTATGATCAGGCGTTACAACATTAATGGTCTCATTATCCAGATTTTCTTTTTCTGCAGGGAATGTCTCAAAGTCAAAATTAGGATCAACAACAGACATTTTCTTCATGCATTCATGAGTTACATACATTAAATACAGGGCAATTTTTAAAATTTTGTTGAAGGTCTTCATGTGGACCATGACTGGTTATCATTTTGCAAGAAATCATTTCAATCATGTCATTTTTTTCACCATACATGTTTGTGCTATTTGTAGCAGGAATTTTTGTGTAGATGGATGTATTATCACAGGTACCGCCAGTTCTGTCTTCGGTAATATCAAATTGACTCTGCTTTCTTTCAGCATTGTCTGGAGTACTGACATAAAAATAATTGGCCATAAATTAAATTTTCTTCTTGCAAAAAATTCTTATTGTTAAACCACCAGATGTAAACATGTGATATTCAGACATGTCAAATGCATTGTGTATAGCTGTTGGCAAATCAACAGAAAGCGATTCCATTCGACCTGGATTCCCTACCAAGCCATGAAATAGGTCATGATACACATTGACACGGAAATTTCTACCCAACATGGAAATACGATCGGGCAAGTCATTGTGGGCAATGTAACGAGGTGTTGCAGGGCCTATTCTGTCATACAAATAACTGCCTTAAATTACTATGTTGTCAATTGTACTGTCTGACCAGTGATGTGGGTGCGGGAATTGCAAATTATGCAAGGCAAGCAATGATACCAAGGCCATAACAGTGCATTGCATACTTTGGCCACGACAGTTCACCATACCTTGATGTAAATTTCCTCTTATGAATTGCATCTCTCTTTTGTCATTTGATTATTTATTCATTCTTGGTCTTGGATTTGGTAATCTGCCAATAACTTGCAAAGTTTTACAATTTTGGAGATACCGAGTGTTCCATGGATCTAAGGGTTTCCACAAATTGTTATGTCGCTTTTTTGTCTTCCACCTGTTTAGGTGGGCGTTTTGTCTTCTACATAACTAAAGAAAAAGAATAAAGAATGTATGGTCAGAAAGATCGCCTATATTTGATAATTTTGTTATACAAAAAGAGTTTAGTATATGCACATGTCATATCAATATATATATCATAATAAATTGTTTTGACAGTAAACGTAATTCCTCCTTTACATTAAACTATTTAACTTAATACTTTGTGTTATCAAATGTAATAAGCATTTTTGGTTTCCCTTGTGTGATTGAGAATATCATTTTATGATATAATTTGCTGATCAAAATATTTTAATCACTTCTTAAAATTTTTAATAAATTTAATAAACTCCATATCTCGGATTGTTAAAACATGAAGATGAAGAACAACTATAAAAGCGTTGTTCCTTTGCTTGTTTTTTTACCATGTATTTGTAGAGACTTTGTCTCATGTGCATTTACTCCATATCCTTTCATACACCATTATATTTAATATTTATTTGAAAGGGAAACTAGAGAAATTATATAGTTATCTTTGAAATTCTCAAGTAATATTATTAAATAATACAAGTAAAAATTATTGAAATAAAGAAATAAAATGTAAAATAAAAACTATGGTCTAAAAGATCTCTGAAGGAGAAACCCCAATCTCCGCTACTTATACAGCTCGGCCTTTCTGACCTAAAGGGTAATTAGTTGATGCATACATAATATGAATGCACTTTTATGTAATGGTATGGTTACCGAATTAGATGTTCATTGATATATAGTTTAATAATGAAGTTAGGATTTTGCTTCTCAATTTATTGCATTGTATTGAGGGTTTAATGGTCATTTATTAATTTGTTTGACGTTGCTATTGTAATAAAGTACTTGTAAGAAAACAGGATTTTCGCGTTCTGGGACCAATAAGAACGAATGATTGAATATAACACATGCATGGGGCTCTGGCTAAATAGGTGACGGGTGCGTCCCAGTTAGTGGATAGGGGATGCCCTGTCTATGCGGGGTAGTCAGGTCATTATACAGAAAGCCTGACAACGAACCATTGACTTTTCATTGATTCCCCATGTATGGGCTACCTCGTAAGCGCAACTCCTCGTAAACCACTTAAAGGAATTTAATGAAACTTTGCACAAAGTAAGAACACTATATGGAGATGTGCATGAAGGAATTTAATTATTGTCCGAAACCAGGAAAGGGAGATAAATCGACTTTGACTTTTCGTTGATTCCCTATATATGGATTACCTCGTACGCATAACTCCTCTTAATCCACTTGAAGGATTTTGATGAAACTTTACACAAAGGAAGAACACTATATGTAGATGTGTAAAATGTCAAATAGGCTGATAAAAACGTGAATTTTATATTTGTCTGATTTAGACAGAGTGTTTTCAACCCTTGTGAAAAGTTCTTTCTTGAAGATTATATCATTGTGTCAATACTTGTATTGTGTCCACACTTTTACTGTGTCCACACCTGCTTAATTTTGCACTTACCATATCGATTCAGGGTTCAATGAGCGGGGGTATACTTGGCTGCCATTCGGCGACAGCTCTTGTTTATTTTAGAAGCAAGGGCATTTTGTGCTAAGACAGCAAAGTGACTTTGTTCTTCAAAATTTGTGGGTTTTTTTTTGTAGTAATGTCCAACAAATACTGTGGAGTTCGTGGCTTCTCCTTTACGGATGATCTTTCTGACCATTACTTCTTTTTTCTTCAGGTGAGTTTTTATTTCACACTTTATTTGTACAATTTAATCATTTTTACTTGTATTATCGAAATATAAGTCCAATTTTTGGATAATTATTAAAAAATTTCTCAAATTTCCCTTACAAATACTTATTAGGTATAAACATATTTACCAATTTATATATGAGAAAAGTTAAATGAAATACTTTAATTAACGTTTTATAGAGTGATGAAATATTTTGATCAGATATTTTTAATATTATATCTTAAAATTAAAGAATTGGAATAGATATTTACACTCACACATGTGAAACATATATTTACCACATTTAAAAACATAATTTATTCAACAGTTAAATATTTTATTGATTAACTAGTGTGTTATTCACTTAAATAATTAAGAATCTGTCCTTACAATATCATAGCACAGACACGGCCAATACAGAAAAAAGTCAGCCAATATCGATTTTCCTTGTATTGGCCGTATACCGATCAGGGCCAATACAACCCCTTCGGAACGTCTCATAGGTTTCCATTTCACGTGATGTAAAAATGCGAGAAAATCGATAACTGGTCGCTGATGATGCTTTCCTCCACCTTTAATTCAACTGAGCATTTAACGGCATCGGCTGTCGAAAGGAATGTTTTTGTGGATTGTCTGAGTGAGAAATATGGCAGTTTTAACATCAGTGAGATCGTCAATAACGTGAAATGAAACGTTGATAAAATTTCCGACTACTGTGTTGAAATCGATCATGCGACAAAAAGAACCGAACACATTTCAGTATATGTGTACCTCTATTTTAATGTTGAATACCGGAGATAAATAACGGCTAAACGTCTGGGCAATGTTCATGGGTTGATCTAAAATCTAACATTTTCAACTCTGGACATTTGTCGGATGCCAACAGCCGATTTACAACCTGGAAATTGTAGAGATGGTGTAGATAAGCGGTGCAAGGTAAGGTCTTTACTGATACCATATTGTAATGATGCAATTAATTTTCGTAAAACACTAATGGATTAAGAACTTGAGTGCTCTGGAAAGAGTCGGGGGGTGGGGGGTGGGGGGGGGGGGNNCAGATGAACCTGCTTAGGTTGAATACTTGAATACTCAATGTCATATACATTTGTATGTTTGAGGATGTATACTCCCTTCTAACTTCTCAGTGGGTTCCACGTCTTCGTGGTATTTTTTACTTTCATTTCAAACAAATTTTTAACTGTGACGTCACTGTTACTACGTAGCTACGTTCCACGATAATATGAGCTACCGCCACATTCTCTTTTGATTTTTTATGGCAATATTCTCTATGTAAAATATTGTTCACTGTCACAGTAAATTTGCTTCTAGTTAGTCTTTACCATCATCATCTCATAAACATTTTAATCTCGTACATTGTAACATTACTGTAATAAGACACTTGTGACAGAGCCTTGTCACTCTTGACATTTTGTCAAGCTTAATTCTAGCATGTACATGTATCACCATGTGTCGAATGTTTACTACCCACCATAGATTTCTCATCTACATGTACGTGTACAAACAAGCATATAGGAATGTAAGTTAATCAATAAAGATATCATTACGTGTTAATTTCTGTATTGGCCTTGTTATTGGTCCTCGGACGCCTGTATTGGCCTTCGGCTACGCCTCAGGCCAATACAGCCATCCTTGGATCAATAACAAGGCCAATACAGAAGTAAACCCGTAATATTATCATAATACTGTTTATTTTCAATACAGTACTGTTTAATTTTATCTATATTGACATGACATGGGCATATGCTGTATTCTACTTAATATGACAAAATTATCAAATATACAAAATCTTTCTGACCATAACTTCTCTCTTTAGTAATGAAGAAATAAGCTTCCCTAACAATCAAATGTCATTGGAAAAAAGAATCCCTCAGAAATACGAAAGATTCACCTAACAGGAGGAGGACAGTTTTTTTTTCTTCAATTTAACAATTGGTGGAGAACCATAAGATCCATGAAACATTCTGTACCTCCAAAAGTTCGAAAAATAACTCGCAAATGAAATTGGTAGTTCCCTCAGACTTTGTAGAGCCACATAAATACTTTACTCGATCTAAAGCTAACTGAGTTTTCGTTAATTGTGAATCTTATTCGGGATTTGAAGACAGGAATGGAATCTAGAAATGCGCGTTCATTCGAAGATCCCCTCGTTTTACAGACTCCTACTAATCTCTACAAATATAACGTTATTGCCCCTGTAGACAAAGGTTCTAACAACAGACCGTTCGTGTGTTAGTAACGCTATCTCGAAGTTAGGTTATGCCTACCTCTCAAGTGCATGTAGTGTACATTTCACAGCTGATTCGTTACTGTCGAGAATGTAGTTTGTCAAGTGATTTTTCAATCGAGCAACAACGCTGTCCCTTGTGTTGCTGATTCAGGACTTGATCAGCCTAAGTTTAACTCCAGAAAGAGGTGTTGCCATTTCCCCTTGAAGTTATGTCTTTTGTCATACTAATTTTGCGAATACATCAAATCTTCTCGAATTAACAATGAAGGGATAAGGAGTAAAGGCAAATGAGACAAAATCTCTACAAATACATGGTAACACAGCAATGGAACAATGTCCTTTTATTGTTGTTCTTCATCGAAGACTGCTTTACCATGTCATATATTCTGTTATATATTATATCTAAACAAAATCAATTCAAATGCATTTTTTTCGTACAGTGAGATTAAAGATTCAGCCACCGAACTTGCAACTTGTATGCAATTATGACAATTTGTACGTACGAATTCTTTGTAAAGGACCTGCAAAATCACAGGACAAATATTTGTATGATCGCAGCAAAAAATTAGTTTTGGATCTAGATGTCCTTCGGTTAGTACCATCTTCTCAAAGACTGTAAAATAGTAAAATTGGACACAAAAGGTCATTTACAGCCATGTTCGACTTATAAAACGTCAGAAAAAATACATTTGTGGTATATATTAATTTAATTCCAATGGTACATATTAATTTAATTCCAATAAGTACACGTAAGAAGGACCACCTTATGATTTTGTACAACATTTGAGCATTCTCAGAAAATGACCCAACACAAGAAAAACACTCACGCCCTTATGGCAATACTTCTTATATGACCATCACCATGACATGACGTGTTGGTGTCCTAAATGAAAACAGCTTTCACGTCTTCGCAGATTTGAAATAGTGGTACGTTCCGGTCTGTTAAACGGTATGCATAGCCAGCCAACTTCACAAATTCAAAGCAGAAACACGTCAAAATTCTGTTATAATGTCGTTTTAATCCAGTTCCAAATGCCATATGGTAGAAAATTTTGGGAATTGCTTTTCAAATTAGCAGTAAAGTTTAATGAGAATATCATTTCCAAAGCATGATATGATCGTTTGCACTATATAAAAACAAGTGTAGACACAGAAATGTCTCGCCTGTATATGCATATCTTATATCTTCAACAAAATAATTAGTCATGGCTATATGCCAGGCAGACGGACAGAGTGGAAACCTAAAGTCCTCTTTGGCTTTCACTGGTAAATGAATAAAAACAAAGGCTATCAAGTCAACTGATTTCTGATACAGAAATTAAAATTAAAAAAATATGTGTTTTAAATAGTATAACAATTAGAAACAATGATTAAATATATACTTATCCTTTTTATAGTTCTATCAATCCAATTATGCTAATTGAAATTTATGGTAAAGTCCATCCACAAAATTGAACTTATAATAATTACACATTTATATTGTAAAGTCATGCATTAACAGTTTCAATATGTATTAAGTGCATCTCACAATTTGCCAGGGGCTATTGTCAATCAATTTAGTTCTTATATTTGTGTGAATCTTAATTAAGAAGGTCTATACTTTTATGACATCATGAAATACTTTTTCATCAAGATTAAATACATAATCATGCAGATTTTGGATAAATTTCCTTAGCTATTCAAATAGCAGAGAAACAGACTTGAATGTAGAAAAAAAAGCAAAGTCACTGAACCATGATATAAAAGTCAAGGTTAATAAACCAGTGTCAGACTGACATGTATCCATTAAGAGATTGATATTAATCAAATTTGATGAGTCCACACTTGTGATTTATGATAAGTGGAAAAGTACAAAAATCACTGAGCCATGTAATTGAGGTCAAGGTTACATGACAAATGTCAGACTGGCATATACCTAAATAAATCTTGCTATAGGACAAATATTGTGAGTCTAGAGGCTACAGTTGCTGAGGAATAGACTTGAATGTAAAAATTTAACAAAGTCACTGAACCATGAAATTGAGGTCAAAGAAACATGACAGGTGTCAGGCTGGCGTGTACCCATATAGATCTCCCTACAAACAAAATATGACGGGTCTAGGTGTAACAGTTACTGAGAAAAGGACTTGAATGTGAAACTATGTCGCAGATTTTCTAAGTTCACTGAACCATGCAATTGAGGTCAAGGCAACACGAAAGGTGTCAGACTGCCGTGTACCCATATAGATCTCACTATAGACCAAATATGACAAGTCTAGGTATTATAGTTCCTGAGAAAAGGACTTGAATGTGAAATTATGTCGCAATGTTTATGTGCTTATTGAACCATGAAAACAAGGTCAAGGTCATCCAAAATATATGCTGCTGGAAAGGTCATCACTTGGTGGTGCTGTGGACCAAAGATGATGTTTGTATGTATTACCCTTGAAAAGTTATGAAGGTTTTAGAAAAGAGTTTACGCCGCCGCCGGATTGCTATACCTATGTCTCGCTTTCAGCGACTTTCGTCGCAGGCGAGACAAAAACAGTTGAGTTTGGTAGCTCTTTCTTAATATTAACATCCCAACTATAATCCTTGCTCTCACATTGCTTGATATTTTAAGCATGTATATTATTTCTTGCTACGCACAGTAATGGAACCTGTTAATTTTATGTTTCGAATTTTAAAGTAAGTTAGTCTAAAATCAAAGAACCATGGCAACATCGGAAAATCACACATTTATAACAACATGAATCCAATGATAAAGCATGAGCGAGATCAAAATAACTTAGATTGTAAATGAAATATTTTTAAAGTGTCGTGTTGGAATTTTACTTTACTGGTCATCGCTTCGCATATTTATTAACCAGTGTCAGCAGCAACATAATTAATGAAGTATTTATAACTTTGATTCTGTAGACGCAATACATAAGCTCCATTTTTATGTTAGGTTTTTTTTTATATTAACAAAGATAGTTTATGAAATATTTAAAGTGTCATGTTGGAATTTTACTCCACTGATGAGAATCCGTCAATGCTTTGAATATTTATCCACCTGTGTCACTTTAACTGATTTAAGATAGTATACATCTTTGCAGATGTTTTTCAAAACTATGATTCTTCGGATGCAATAAATCATCCGCACTGATTTTTCATTCACATTTGTTTGTGTTGTATTGACGGAAGTGTGAGGGACATTATGAGTCCGAGTTCGAGTGTTAGCTTTCTGTCTGTGCACTATTCAACAATACGATATATAGGTTATGTACCAGAGTGACATCCAGGTTGCGGGCGACAATTGTAGAAGCAATCAATTTCAAACTCTAATAAATTGTCTTTTCAAGCAACGGTTGACGTTCGTTTGTTTTCAATGCTGTTTATTGTAGATATTTAACCGTTTCCTTTGTTAGGTGGATTCATGTCCTAGCCCACAGCCTTATGTAAATTTGAGAAAAAATACAAAGGTTAATTATTAGGGCCCCGCCATGAAATGGCGGCGCCCTATAGTAATCAGCCTGTCTGTCCGTCAGCGTTTTCTATGTCGTACGATAACTCAAGATTGCCTGCACGGATTTTTATGATTTTTGTACTCAAAGTTGAACATGACCAAAGGAAGCTCCCTTTGTTTTTTGAGGAAAATCGGAAAATGATTTTGGGGAAAAAACTTTTGTTTTTATATGAAAAAGTGCATATGTTGAGAATTAGCTCTATGTCGTATGATAACTCAAGATTGCCTTCAGGGATTTTAATGATTTTGATCTACAAGGTTGAACTTGACCGAAGGAAGCTCCCTTTCGTTTTTGAGGAAAATCGGAAAATGATTTTTGGGAAAAAACTTAGTTTTTATATGAAAAAGTGCATATTTTGAGAATTAACTCTATGTCATATGATAACTTAAGATTGCCTTCAGGGATTTTAATGATTTTGATACTCAATATTGAACTTGACCAAAGGAAGCTCCCTTTCGTTTTTGAGGAAAATCCGAATATATTTTTTGGGGGAAAACATAGTTTTTTATATGAAAAACAGCATATTTTGAGAATAAGCTCTATGTTGTATGATAGCTTGAAATGACTTTCACAGATTTTTATAAGTTTTATGCACAGTGTTGAACTTGATCAAAAGAAGGCCCTAATGATTTTTATGAGATTCATAAAACACTTTGGGGAAAAAACTTAGTTTGTATATGAAAAAAATCATATTTTGAGAATTAGCTCTGTCGTATGATAACTTGAAATGACCTTCATATATTTTTTCAATGCTTTGATTGATATGAACAGATGAGACATAAGTTGTCAAAATAGCCATATACATAAACTAAATTTACAATAACTTAAGATTTTGATATTTATGTTTTTCCCCATATATTGCTTTATGATTTCCATAGAATTCCGCAAACAGGTTTTGGGACATGCAAGGGGGCGGCGCCCTTTCGGACTTTGTCAGTATTCTAGTACCTTTAGTTTCTACATGTGGCAATTTCGACAACAAATGTGATGATCATGGGAACCCAATGGCAGACATCTGTGTATGCAAGGTTATGTTAACATTTTATGGCAACAAAAGAAGTGTTCACAGTTTTAAGGAGATTTTTAGCATTAAAATTTCAAAATAAAAAAAGAAATAAGATAAATAATAATGCCATTTTTTAACTTATTACAAGATGATTTTTTTCAATATTTTACTCAACGTATGCATTTTTGTTGATTTGAATGATCTTGACAAAATTACAGAATAATAATAATAATAAAATAAATAACGCAGACAGCCGTTACAAAAGTAAATTTGGCCGTCCTCCACTGGCTGAACTTTTCCGAATGCTCGATGGGTCTTGGGGAACTAAAGTAATCTGACCTGAAAGTGGTTGCTTTTATAACAGATTATTTAGAAATCACTGGCAAGTTCATCCTTCATAAATCCACACACTTGTTGAGAAAGCACTTGCGTCCCCATGGTGATTCGTTTTCAAATCCCAGTTGTTATGTTTTGTATCGTCCTTGATTCTGATCTTCATTGAGACAGGTCTTTACTCCCATTAAACATAACTAGGTACAAAGCTCGTTACGTCATGAATGCTTGGTGAGTAGTATAATGCACATACTGCCAACCAAAATCCCAGAAATACAGTCAACCATCTCCATTTTATATTTGCCTTTTTTCATTGCTTCATCTAAACGTTTTGTTTTATTCTGTTTGTGAAATGTTGTTCCTAATATTAATATTTGTCGAACGATTTTTCATTACTTCCAGTATTCAATGGAGTTGAAGGAAGTTCCTATAGGTGGATTTTTTGTTCATAGAGGATCATTCAAGGACTGCTGTGCACAGTCTGGTGTCAATTGGCCAAGTAGTCTATGAGGAGATTATTTCTGAATAATTGTCAATGTTAAACTATGTTCCCCATTGGTGGTCAGATTGATTAAGGTACAAACTTGAAAGACGCCCATTTTACAGAGGATCACCCGATGACTCTTTGGCTATTCCCCTGCTGGTGCCCACCTGGGATAAAGTACGAATCTGAACACTAAAATTACGGATGACCATCCAAAGACTATTATGGCCAAGTAGCATCAGAGATAAAGATCTATTGTCTGCAAATAAACAATAAATTTCATCGAATACAGTCAGATGTCGGCAAACACTTTAATTATTACAATAAGGTAGTGTTCACCCGATGCCGTATTGGACATACTAGAAAAACACAGTTCTAACAATGATGATCCACCTGAATGCATTCCATGTAATATTCCCTGTACAATTTAACAGGTTTTAAATGACTTTTTGATGTTGCCTATATCAACCCCATTTTTACTTTGCTGATTGTCTTAAGACCTATTACCAAACTTCGCTGGTATTTCTATTTCTAATTTTTTTACAGTTAAGCCAGCATTTCTTCTTTTATTTTTAATATTTAACGTATTTGTTTTTTCTTGAATGTATAAAGCTATATGTTTGTATATTGATATTTTTATAGATATCTATTTTTATACTTCAATATACTTAACAGTTATCGTCTCTATATAGTAAAAATATTTAATTATGGCGGCGGCGTAAAACATCTATAGATCGATCAAGTTTTAAAACCAATCAATTTATTTAGTAAGATTTTAATGGATAAACCTTTAAGTTTCTTATATTTTTATATTAGAACCAAACTTCGATTTTATTTCTAAATATTTTATGCTTCTAAAATTTCTTACATGTTCAAGCCACGATATAGCTGAAATACTGCTGAGGTTGGCGTTAAACATCGAACAATCACGTCAGATTGTCTAAAAGAAGTATTTACAAACGTCGCTGGCGACAAATTGTTAAATTTTGAGAAGGAAGTTGGCGTAAACATCAATCAATCAATCAATCAATTTCGAAAAGAAACAGTTTAAGTCGTAAGATTTGAATAGATCAATCTTAAATTTACTTAAATCTACTATCTTAAAGAATACTTCTTTGCATGGTTAGCTCATGGTTAGTATCATTCATCTGTTTGTTTTATATTGACAAAAGGATATATTGTGTTCGCATTTCGAGATTGAGTGTTAGCCTTCTAGTTGTGCACTGTTCAATGATAGGACAGGTAGTTTGAGTAGCAGCGAGAAAACCAGGTTACGAGCGAGCAATCAATTTCAACCTCTACTAAAATACCTTTCCCAGCTATTGCCAAAATATGTTTTACGTACTTGATTTTCATTAATGTATTTGCTGTTTACTACAGATAATAAACCACATAAATCAAATTATTTCCGTTGTCAGGTGGATTCATGTCTAAGCCCGCAGCCGCCGTGCGCGGTACCGGCTGAAGAATAGGCCCGCAGCATCCTCTGAGCTTAGAGTATAAGCCATCCTAACAGAGGACCCCGAGGGAACCCCGGGATATAGAAATAGGACCCAGTATCTCCGGCTTGCGGGGTGTGACCCCTTCTAAACGGAGGCTGACCCCGAGGGTCCCGGGATATAGAAATTGGACCCATTCCGTGGTTGTGCGGGATTAATAAATACACAACCCATCTTTCGGATGGGATGTAAACTCAGGTCCACGTGTTGGAAGAAATGCCACGCTTCCTGCACGTTAAAGAACCCTTGTAGTAAGCTCTTTTTGGGATGGTCCGTAGGTGATCGGCTACAAGGCTAAATTCCCCGCCCTTGACGATTTGACCCTACTTTTCCAGTGGCAGTCAGAATTTCCCGTCCCATGGCCATTTAAATACCCCAAAGTGATTATTTATCAACTAACTTGTTCTCGTCTTGATATAGCTGAAATATTGCTGAGTAGACGTTAAACAATATTCAATCAATCAATCAATCTAAGCCCGCAGTTGAAAACCCTTCAAAATCTGACAGTCAATAAGTAATAAAGTATTATAGAAAACAGTATGGGCAAAAAAAGGGAAACATTTTCTGCAAAGCTTTTTAGCCTAATGTAAATGATAATAGAAATAAACCTTTTTCCTCTTTATATGGCTATTGCGACAACAATTGTCGTGAGCGAAAGAAGAGTTTGTAATGATTTATTAAAGTTTTATGTGCTTTACTATTAAAATTGCATATTAAATATAAACAAAAACATTTTTTGTCGGGTTATGTTATTGTTGCAAGACACTTACTCAATGCATGCTCTGTTGATTTAGATGTTGTTGACAAAATTACAGAATAAAAAGAAAGAAAGAAAATAAAATACCACAGCCAGGGCCACAATATTTTAGTAAACCTGGTTATCCTTCGCTCACTTAACATTTCCGAATGCTCGATGGGTCGTAGGGGAGTTAAGTGATCCGACTTGAATGTGGATTGCTTGAATGATATAGTTGTGTAGAAAATCCCAGTCTAGTTCATCCCTTATATTCACTAAAATATAGTCGGCATTCGTATTGAGAAAACACTTGCTTCCCCTTTATTCCAATTTCCAGTAATGATGTTATGTATCTTGTTTCTGAATTTTATCGATGTAGTCCTTTACTTCCATCATATATAACAAGAAACAGAGCTCTGTTGGTCATAAAGGTTTGGTGAGTTGTGTAGTAAATATACTATCCACTGAAATCCTAGAAAAGTAGCCTACCCATTTTATATATGCGGTTCATTGCTCCACCCAAACGTTTTCTTTAATTCTGTCTGCGATAGTTTGGTCTTAATATTTTTCTGTTTTTCTTTTCTAATTATTTGTCGAGCGCTTTTTATTACTTCTAGTGTTCAATGGAGTTGAAGCAAGTTCCTCGGCATTTGTTGCAAGATTCCTTTTTTTTGACATGACTATTGTTCAAAGTTGGTTCTAGATGGCCAAGTAGTTTCAGAGGAGAAGATCTCAAAATGTCTGTCAATGTAAACTGTATTTCCCCACATTCGGCCATATTGATTAAGGTTCAAACCGAAAACTACTATTTTACAGTGCACTACCCGATGCCAAAGTTTAGTTATGGCCCCTGTCTGTGGCCATTTTCGACAAAATGTGAAAAAAACACTATTGTGACGGAGTAGCTTCGAGAAAAATATCCCTGAATTTGGTTTGCGGTCGTGTCCAATGTTGAACCTTAAGCTTGCGGCCATCTTAGATTTGGTTTTGACATGAAAAGTACTTCTTTTACAGGGGACAAGCAAAATAATCCGCACTGTAGTTTCTTTATATTTGTTGGTATTATTTTGACAGAAGTTTGGAGGATATGTTGTGTTCGCATTTACAAGATAAGTTTCTAGCCTTCCCGTTGTTTTCCGTTTTAAACAGGACAGAGATATTGAGTTTTAGCTTCACAACTAGATTGTGGGCAATTATTTTAGGAATAACTCAAATTACACATCTACCTCATTAGTCTTTCTTAGCCATCTCAAAGTATGAGTAACGAACTTTTGATTATCAATCCTCGTTCGATATTTACTCCATTTTAAATTCTTTTTCGATATTTACTCCAGTCTTGAAATCCGATAATTATTTAATTCTATAAAAGCGTCCTTTGTCATTTGCTTAAGGTATAAGCAGAGTTATGGTCAATATACCAGCATCCGCAACCCTTGAAAATCTGACAGATGCGATAAAAATAAAATATCAATTTACAGCTGAAGATGAAACCTTCACAGTAACACAAATCTTATCGCTTCACTATTCCTATAATGGGAAGGACATCAATACATTGATGCAGTAGCAAATTAACAATTAAATTTGACATTATTTTTTTAAGTGACAGTAATATTTGCTCAGATTACACAAATATACTGTTGAGAAGAACGGGTTTTTGTTCACAGCTTGTGGAAATATAGTACTGTTCAAGCTTTTGGGGGTTTTCTTCCATTAAATTTCAAGATAAAGCTGTTTCATACTTAATGTTGCTTTTTCATATTTCATATGCTTTGTTTGTTGATTTAGTTGTTCTTTATAAAAGGAAAGGATACTCAAAGACTCGTTCAGCAATCACACAATGTTGGTAAATTTAACTTCCACCAGCATCCTTACCTGTCATTTTGCATGATAATTAACATACTTTGTTAAGGAAAAATTTGGTTTTAATGATAGCGATTTTTTTCTGAATATTAGATACAATATGTGGCTGATTTTTCTTCGCAATCGTGCAAATTTTAGTATGTTTGGTCAGACAAAATTGTGTGATCTACCATGAATTCCCATAATTACAGATTTGATTCAAGATCTGCCCTTCATATTGAATCCGCTTACAAAATCATATTCAGAAAAGTATATCTCCTGATCATTCCGTTCCATTAACTATAGTGATGTTTTGTATATCTTCATAATCTTTGTACTACAAAAATCAAATGTGATCTTATGAAAAGTACTGAATGTACTTTTAAACCGTACTGAATGTTAAAACTGACAAAAAGTATACACCTTCGAGATCATGGAACAGTCGGAAGAAAACGTACTGAATGTTAAATGTGACAAAAAGTATACACCTTCGAGGTCATGGAACAGTCGGAAGAAAATGTTTCTTTTTTCCTTTCAAAACCATTTGGTCCCAAGATTCAAATAATGATTTCCTGCAAGACTAGTATATTTTTCTTAAAAAAGGATATGTGCAGCAAATCATCTTCAAAAAACCTTAGAACAAAATGTATACAAACAGGTAAGCAACATGAATAAACTTAAGTGCTGAGTTGGTACAAAAGGATTGATTGATTGTTGATTAACGCCAACTTCAACAATATTTCTGCTATATGATGGCGTGAAAAGATAGTAACGTTTACGTGGAGGTAAAACAGTCATTTAAAACGTATAGCTATGTACAAATAAAAAAAAAAGATTTATAAAACCTAAAATCATTTAATTGACAATTTAGACCAAAAAGATAAGATTTGACGTGATTAAGAAATTGGATTACGTAAATGAATATTTTACTATACATTTGTCGCCAGAATCAGCAGTATAAAATGTGCGTCGTGTGTCCGCAACATCAATACAGTCTAGTAAAAACACGTTGTATTGCAGAGGCATCGGTCCAGTAGTTATAAGTTAGGGACATCAACCCTTCAGGCTTACTCGGAGAACAATTATCACATTCCCCGGATGCTTGGATGATATTCCATTCTCTATTGTAGCCTTCCTCAATTTCGGTTTTAATTACAACAACTTGTGGACAAAGTCCAAATCACAAATTTTCGTACATCATTTGTTAAAATATCTTTTTTTATGGCAGCGTATTTATCCCCCGTTGCAAACGTCCCAATTATTTGATTTTTTTTTTAAGATTTAAAATTGACTTGTAGGTGGGCCATGCTCAATTTTTTTTCATGTATGGAAAGCCAGATGTGTCATAATGTGTTTTTTTTTATAATATTTGTGTTTTACGGTTTATGTTACGGCAAGTACTTAAAAGTGTTTTTTCTTTTATTTTGTAGCTTTCTAATTACCTGTGTTACGTCAAATTAAAGTAGTTGATAGACAGATCCGTCTTAATTAATTACGCCGGTTCAAACTATCCCTATTGACGGAACAGTTAAAAGACTGTAACATCAGACAAGGCGAGATTTATATTTGGTCCTCCGATTAAATATACCTATAGAGAACTCTACGTTGAAAAGTTTGACCTCAGAACTACGTCTAAGGACACTCACACCAAAGGCTCAAGAACAATTCGAATGTTCGAAAGACGAATTCCCGATATCTCTACATGAGCAATGGACCACAATCCAAAATTTCATACAAAGTACCGGTTTTTCAAACATCGATTATTTCGACATTTCAAGCGCCTACGCCAAATTGTGTTCAACGTCTGCATCATGTGCAGCTTATCTGACAAGGAATAAAACCGAAGAAAGTTTAAAATGTCTGCAAGACCATTTACAAGCTATAGATAGGTGCAAACAAAAACGTCGAAACTGCAATGAAGAAAACAAATGATGCCCTTCAGAATGCATTGAAAGTTGACTCTCGTCGTTCGAAAGGCTCGCGTAATAAAATCACATCACACTATTCAGAAAACTCAAAACATGTCATTAGTCTATACCAAGACTTTATTCTGTTAAACCTTTGGTGTACAATGGTATACAGAAGAACAGCGATCCTCAGTCACAATAAAATGTGAAACAAGAGGTTTAAGCAGTCAATATGTATATATAAGTTCCGAACGAATGTGTTATGGTTAAACATTCTTCTTTACAAATCAGTTGATCGCTGATCGCTAAAAAAAATTATGAAATGTACGTACAGTTCCATATCTATATATTTTTAAGTACATTTTATAGGCGTGTACACATTTTTTTTTTCATTACCCGGCACCTGGATCGGTTTTCAGGGGCTCCGACTACAGAGCTGCCGGGCGCGTCCCCAGTTGGAGGATAGGGGAATGCCCTGTCTATGCGGGGTAGTCAGGTCATAATACGGAAAGCCTGTCCGCGAACCATTGTAGTCAAACTGTTTGGAGAAACGCCACGCTCCAAGCAGTATAAAGACCCCTTCTATATTTCTCTAAAGAGAGCAGACGCACTGGGTGTCGTATGGAAGGCTAAATTTCCTGCCCCTACCCATTTCTCCCATTTTCCAGTGGCAATCAAAAGTCGTTACCCCGGTTGTCCCTTCCACCTTTATTTCTTTCTTCTTTTACTTGCAAATTTTTGCATTGATTAACTTGTTCTCGTCCTGATATAGCTGAAATATTGCTCATTGGANGTTAAACTCTAAATAATCAATCAATCAATCATTTTTTCATTATATATACGTGTCTAGGCCGAGACCACAAGGTGAGGTTTGTCTTAGTAGGTCGAGAAAATACACTCCAGAAGGAACGAGCAGTTCCTCAAGAACAAGTTTAAACATCGAAAGCAACTGCATCTCGAAAAAAGGCAGAACTAGAAGCTGATAGTCAACTTTTGCGCAGTCGTGAGGAGCTAGCGCCTGCAAATGCAGAAGTGGATTTTTTTGATACTACGAAAATTGAAAATGTTCAATCATTGCAAAACCTCGAAAATCTTCAACTAGTTATTCTATAGATCATATGGAAAGAATAAACCAATACGTAAATGAACAATCTCCCCTGAACCAAACGCTCAATACATACGCACCAATTTTTCAACCTTTAAGTCAGATACAAGTCTTACAACAAAGATCGACAGACATCGTAAACAACCCAACAATAAAAAAATCAGAGATAAAAAGACTGCTTATTCTGTAATTTTCATGTTTAAATAATAGGCCAGAAATATGCCGTCTTGAAGGCCCAATTGAAGGCAATTATGACAGAGCTCAACACCACCACTATTGGAGAATTAGATTATATTTCAAAATATCTAGGACCCCAATCGACTAAGTCAGTTATAAGAATTCGTTCAGCAAGTATGGTCGTGCCCATTATTTTTTGCACATCCTTAAATGCGGCATCGCCAGCTTTACTTGATAAAGGCAAATTGTTATATACTTGTCAAATAATTGATATATTGGTTCTGATTACAAGTTGTGAAACCAGGAATGTTTGTTTGGCATACTTTGAGTAACATTGTCCAAGAATGCTAGCAGATTATCAAGAACGTCTGGGTCGAAGTGTCGGGAAGATTTTGGCTGAGGCCCTGCGCTACTGGAGAGACCAGAATCATCAATTTGGGCTAAATGTCTGGGTGCTTTTGCCTTGCCCTTTTTGTTCATTCCTGGGTTTTATTTCGTTCCTGTAATTCAGGTTTCTTAACGCCAATCGTAACGGTTGTTTTCCTCTTTTGTTGAAGATATGTTTGGTTTCTATCAAAACTTGTAACAGCGCTTGGTTTTCGGTCTTCAAAATGTTTTAATTTGTATCTGCACTGATAAAGCATTAGCTACAGAAACGGCAATATGCAGAATCGAAATTAAACTTGTATCGATACTTTAGTGTGTCCCTTGCTTTTATGTTAAAGACTTAAGATGCACAGACACATATTGGTAAAATACTTCACTTTAATACATCAACCAAGTATCGACACAAGTCGAGAAAGGGCGTGAACATGAAAATACTGATGAATAATGCGGAAACAAAGTTTAGCTTCCAATTCAACGTCTTGTTCCCCGTTTTCATCCTGCTCTTATGGGCTACTTTGACTAACTCTGGATGTAGATCTTAAGGTAACAATATTTACAAATAGGTTGAACTCTACAATCTCGCATCGAAGGATCAGAAATTCATTTGCCTCATTCGAGATAATTTGATGAAGTTCAATTGTGATCTTTATATTCATCCGAGTTTTCAACCTTTGCAAGCTCATTTTGTACCATTTTTATTGTTTTCAACGGAGGCAAATCGGTACGGTCAAAAAATTGTACCATTTTAATTGTTTTCAACGGAGGCAAATCGGTACGGTCAAAAAATGGTCATGCAGAGGTTGTTGATCACTTTTTTTATGTGAATGTTTTTCGCCATGAGCCTGGTTTTTATTTATTTATGTTACTTCCATGTTCTGGTAACAAAAACATTTGTCTGAGCATTTACCGGTGAATGTAAAACGAAAATGACCCTGCTGTACAACAAAAAAATCTTTCTTTTTACTCGCTTCATCCGCCGGACGTTACGCAGAGATCGACTAAAGATATGGATGATTAATATTATCAGTGCGTCATATTAAGTTCTTGTAATTTTTCTAGGTCTCTGTGCGATGAAAAATCTGCACAATATATATTTTCCAACATCCGCAAATAAAATCATTCAACTCCTTGTTTTAAACAACCCAATTAAATCTGTAGTGCTAGGTCACCGTACACCGTTTGTATTGTACTGGTCATTGTCATTCATTCTAAACTTTTGTTCAACATCACATGCAACCATTGCGACGTTTTGTCTTCCGAACTCAAACAACTTTTAATAAACCATTGGCCAATCGTGAAAGCAGGTTCTCTGTCTAGATTCCTCCTTTTGTTAGTCAGACGTCGGTAAACAAGTCGGTTCCTGCCGTAAAAACCGTAGGGAACAGGTAGTTTTGACCCGATGTTGTATTGGATACACTAGAACAACACACAGTTTTATCCTCAACAGTGATGATCGACCTGAATGTATTCCATGCGATTGTCCTTTTACCATTCAACATGTTTTAATTGACTCTGTCCGCCGTGCGCGGTCCCGGCTAATGAATAGGCCCGCAGCATCCTCTGAGCTTGGAGTATGAGTCTTCCTAACAGAGGACCCCGAGGGAACCCCGGNCTTGCGGGGTGTGACCCCTCCTAAACGGAGGCTGACCCCGAGGGTCCCGGGATATAGAAATAGGACCCATACCGTGGTTGTGCGGGATTAATAAATACACAACCCATCTTTCGGATGGGATGTAAACTCAGGTCCACGTGTTGGAAGAAATGCCACGCTTCCTGCACGTTAAAGAACCCTTGTAGCAAGCTCTTTTTGGGGTGGTCCGTAGGTGATCGGCTACAAGGCTAAATTCCCCGCCCTTGACGATTTCATCCTACTTTTCCAGTGGCAGTCAGAATTTCCCGTCCCATGGCCCTTTTCATACCTCAAAGTGTTTATTTATTAACAAACTTGTTCTCGTCTTGATATAGCTGAAATATTGCTGAGTAGACGTTAAACAATATTCAATCAATCAATCAATCTTGATATAGCTGTAATATTGCTGAGTAGACGTTAAACAATATTCAATCAATCAATTGACTCTGTAGATATTGCCGATATCGGGCGTGATTTTTATTCTGCTGATTGTCTTAAAGACCTATTTAAAAATGTCGCTGGCGACAAAATCGTTCAATTTTCAAAAGCAATTAATTTATTTAATAAGATTTAAATGGATTTATCTTAAAGTTCTAAAATTATAACAATTAAACTTGCATTTCTCGTGTTATGTTTTTTTTTGTTTATATTTTACACTCTTGTTTCACTTCTATAAATCTATAATAGTTTAAATTTATATTTTATATATATTTATTTATTGGAATTGTTCAGTTTAATTAACAGTTCTCGCCACGATATAGCTGAAATATTGCTGAAGTTGGCGTACAACATCAGTCAATCAATTCATCAATCCTCCTTTTGTAATGATTTAACACATTGCTTTTTTTATATGGCAAAATTTTCTTTTTCGTCCTCTTCTCAGACTTCAAGAAATCAATGACTCTTCGTCCAATATTTTGCTCGACCTTTTCAAAACTTACTTGAATTTTCCCAAAATGGGGTGTCAGTTGTTACTGCCAAAATATCAGTATCTGTGTCCAATGGCTCTCTGGTGTTTCGGTAATCATCCGTCATTGTAACCAGAGCATTAATACTTCTGTTACGGCCCAGCGATACTCTGCCTTGTCCAACACATCACTTCTTTCTATTAACTGCTACTAATGTGTTACGTCTTCATTGTCTATTGACGCATTATTTTTTTAGAATTTTCTTTGACGGCGTCCACCATCACTCGTCTGGAAGCGGTGCCCGTTCCAAAATGATTTTCTCTGCAGCTTCGTCTCTTGCAAAATTAAAGATTTGTCTATTATTAACATATTGCAATTGACCTCGTGACAATATGTTACTACACGTGGAATTACTTGCCGACGGATTGAATCTCTCATAAGATTTTGAAACGGAGGTCGTTTCCGAGAAACTTTTTATTGTTCTCGATTCCATTTTTTTTTTCGTCAGATTCACTGTTACTCGAATCCGAATCTGCCGAGCATTCCGATGACCTTTCAAAATCACTCTGCATTTTCTTTTTTGTCCTTTTTTCGTACAAGAACATTTGGGATTTAAATTTGTCGTTCTGCGACTTGGATCGCCGCCGTTTTGAACGCGTTCCTCATAAGAAATATGAGAGTCACTATTGTCTTCACGAATATCTTTGGCCGTGTGTATACTAACACGATCAATCACAGTAACTTCAGTATTTAGTTATCTGCAATATATATCGAGAAATTTATATTAAAACACCATAATCCCGAAGAATTAAATATTTTTTAATTCTGATTCTGCAAACGAGCAAAATAGGAGAATGAAAAATGATACCATGGATGAGCTTTTAAATGGTTGCAAATGTGCCCCTGGTTTCGTCCAAGATGAGTAATGACCATTATATCGTGTGGGAGGTCATATATAATTTGTAATTTGTTTCAGACCCATGTAAGTCGTCATCTATTGTTGCAAGGGCAATGTATGACATCTGTAAGAAGAAACGTGTTATACAGACTGAAGCCAAAAAGAAACCTTTGCCCGATTGCCCAATAAAAACATCAGCGTCATTAACGCAAGCATCTATATCTTTCATGTTAATTCAAATATATACCAAATCAATTATGCCACTTAGACTTTTTTCACTAATTGTGGAGGGTTATCATGTAATGCACCATCCCCATTTTGTGGATCTGAGACTGATGTTGAGAATTTTGAAGTGTAACAAAATGTGCCAGTAAGTATGATCGATACTTAAATTAAAAGTATTGTGCTGTCTACACCAACTCCCGTGTAATGGGCTGACTTAAAGGTAAAATTTTACGCTAAATAAAAAGATTTTGAAGGTAATTTTTTCACTGAATAGAAAGATCTGTACAGTTAACAAAAGCACAGGTTTCGAAAAAATATTTGAATGATGTTGGTAAAGACATTTTTAGCTCACCTGGCCTAAAAGGCCATGTGAGCTTTTGCCATCACTATGCGTCCGTCGTCTGTCTGTCAACAATTTCAAAAATCTTCTCCTCTGAAACCGCTGGGCCAAATGTAACCAAACTTCACTTGAATCATCACCAGGGTATGGTTTCTCAAAATTGTGTTCGATTAGTCGGCTGGTCAAACAACATGGCCGCCATTGCTAAAAATAGAACATAGGGGTAAATTGCAGTTTCTGGCAAATAACTTGAAACCCGTTACAGATATCAAAAATCTGACTGGGATAAAAGTAATCAGCATAGCAAGATCTAACTGCCCTGCAATTTTGATGAAAATCCCGTCTTGGAGTTATTGCCCCTTTTCCGTAAAATTTTCAAAGTAGTAGTATATACCCCGTAGTCCCTCACCCTCTGATTGGTTGACAGAATCAAGTGACCACGCCCTCATTAATTATGCCTCCTGTGGAGAGTCTGTACGTTGCAGCTAATGAACCATCCTTGGAAGAAAGACGTATTAAACTTGGTTTACAATATGCAACAAAACTTAAAGCGTATCCTTTCAATCCTTCTCACAACTGTGTTTTCAAACCTCTTCACAAAGCTGACTATGAAAAACGCCCAAACATTATACAACCTTTTGGTCTCCGTATCAAACCACACCTTAAATCTGCTAATATAAATTTAGATGAAATTGCTCCTATACAAACTCCCAAAAAACCTCCATGGCTGAACCCAAAACCAACATTTAATTTTGAACTACGCAAACACAAAAAGGTTGATACCAATCCTCTGGTTATCCAGCAGGACTTTGCAAGAATTAAATCTGAACATCCCGAATACTTGCAAATTTACACAGATGGCTCTAAGGATGGAGACAGAGTGGCTTCTGCAGCCGTTTTTGGAGACCGTGCNCCATCCTCTAGTTCCATATTTACTGCTGAAGCTAACGCTATTTACTCAGCACTTAAATTTGTAGCTTTATCGCAATCAAATAAATTCATGATTTGTTCCGATTCGCTTTCTTGCCTATTGGCAATTGAAAGTCGAAAAACAAAACACCCAATTATTTTGAAAATAGCCGAATTCTACAAATCACTTGTAGCATTAGGAAAAGAAGTCATTTATGTTTGGATCCCTAGTCATGTGGGGATCTATAGAAACACAGTTGCTGACCAAGAAGCAAAGGATGCACTAGATGAAGAGATGGCGGATTGTCCAGTACCTTACATTGACATGAAGCCTTTAATCGCTAAATATATTTTAAAGTTATGGCAGGCCAAATGGGATCTGCAAATAAATAATAAACTGCATGGAATACTGGCAGACGTCGGTAAACAAGTCAGTTCCTGCGGTAAAAACCGTAGGGAACAGGTAGTGTTGACCCGTTGTCGTATTGGACATACTAGAACAACACATAGTTTTATCCTCAACAGTGATGATCGACCTGAGTGTATTCCATGCAATTGTCCTTATACAATTCAACATGTTTTAATTGAATGTGTAGATGTTGCCGATATCAGGCGTGATTTTTATTCTGCTGATTGTCTGAAAGACCTATTTACAAACGTCGCTGGCGACAAAATTGTTCAATTTTTAAAAGCAATCAATTTATTTAGTAAGATTTAAATGGATCAATTTTAAACAAGTTTCTAATTTCTAATACTGTTTTTGTTAAACCAAAAATTTACTATTATGTTTTTAACATTTTACACATCTGTTTTACTTGTATAAAACTATATGGTTTTATATTAATATTTTATGTATTTATTAAAATTGTTCAATAAACCGAACAGTTCTCGCCACAATATAGCTGAAATATTGCTGAAGTTGGCGTAAAACATCAATCAATCAATCAATCAATCCAGCAGGACTTTGCAAGAATTAAATCTGAACATCCTAAATACTTGCAAATTTACACAGATCGCTCTAAGGATGGAGACAGAGTGGCTTCTGGAGCCGTTTTTGGAGATCGTGCAGCAACTCTCCGATTACCATCCCCTAGTTCCATATTTACTGCTGAAGCTAACGCTATTTACTCAGCACTTCAATTTGTAGCTTTATCGCAATCAAATAAATTCAGGATTTGTTCCGATTCACTTTCTTGCCTATTGGCAATTGAAAGTCGAAAAATAAAACACACAATTATTTTGAAAATAGCCGAATTTTACAAATCACTTGTAGCATTAGGCAAAGAAGTCATTTATGTTTGGATCCCTAGTCATGTGGGGATCTATGGAAACACAGTTGCTGATCAGGAAGCCAAGGATGCACTAGATGACGAGATTGCGGATTGTCCAGTACCCTACACTGACATGAAGCCTTTAATCGTTAAATACATTTTAAAGTTATGGCAGGCCAAATGGGATCTGCAAATAGATAATACACTGCATGGAATACAGTCAGACGTCGGTAAACAAGTCGGTTCCTGCGGTAAAAACCGTAGGGAACAGGTAGTGTTGACCCGATGTCGTATTAGACATACTAGAACAACACATAGTTTTATCCTCAACAGTGATGATCGACCTGAATGTATTCCATGCAATTGTCCTTATACAATTCAACATGTTTTAATAGAATGTGTAGATGTTGCCGATATCAGGCGTGATTTTTATTCAGCTGATTGTCTTAAAGACCTGTGTACAAATGTCGCTGGCGACAAAATCGTTCAATTTTTAAAAGCAATCAATTTATTTAGTAAGATTTAAATGGATTTAATTTATAGTTGTAATATTGTAACAGTTAAACTGTCATTTCTCCTATAATATTTTTTTATATTTTATACCCTTGTTTTACTTGTATAAAGCTTTAATGGTTTAATATTGATATTTTATGTTTTTATCATAACTGTTCAACTTACTTAACAGTTCTCGCCACAATATAGCTGAAATATTGCTGAAGTTGGCGTAAAACATCAATCAATCAATCATTACTTATGAAAATGAGTTATAAACCTGTCAAAAGTGATTGACAGATCAAACACCAAAAAAGTAAGTACCATCATGAAATTTCATAAAATCCATACATTAATGTCAAGAAAAACCAAGGGAATCCACCTTACCATGTAAGAAATATCTCCAAAATTATTTATTCACGTACACCATTTAAAATGTCAAAAATGATTGATCACATCAAAGAGAAAAAAAAGCAAGGAAAAATGTAAAAGATGCACCTTTTTATTATAGATAACCACCTGTCATGTCATCGGTAGTAAAAATGTCATACTAGTAATTGATTGACAGTTCAAAGGACATAAAAGTTTGAACCGCTATAATATCCCATACGTACAACGCATACATCAATGTCTAATAAAAATGTAAAAAAATACACGTTATTTTTATGGATTATATAAATGTCATTGGATCTACTAATAAAAGAAAATAATACATCAATTAAGATATCAAATTACATGTAAAAACATTAATTTTGAATCGAACAATGCACCACCGTATAAACGTATTAAAAACGATTATTTGCGTCTCGTATTAATATATTATCATTTAAGATTAATTAGGTAATAAAATTATGAATAAATTTGTACTTAATTATATGATCATACTGTAATATTATCATGCCAAAATGTTTCATACAAATATAGAAAATTAACAATCTTATTAAAACCATTTACGTATCGTCAAGCGTGAGTAATTTTGCCCTAAAATCACATCTAAGTGATATATGGCCTTATCATGGATTCTATGTGTGTCTAGAAGTCGTTTGGATCCACTTTCGCATCGTCCCGCATGAGTGATTTTGCTACAGTTAGGTCACATACCGGTTTGTTTTTGATTCTATGTGCATCTACGGGTCTTTTAGGTACCGTCACGCATGAGTGATTTTGCCCTAAAAAGTGACCTAAGTCATATATGACCTTATACCCTATTCTATGCGTCTCTAGAAGTCTTTTGGAGCCTTTTTGTCATCGTCACGCAAGAGTGATTTTTGCCATTTAAAACGACAGTTAAGTCACATACCTACTTCTTTTTGAGCCGTTCTTCTCAGAATACTTACATAGAAATATGGCATTAACATTAAAACATAGAAGTATTTGCAAAATTATTGTTGAACGCCTTGTCAGTATTTCAACTTAAAAATTGTAAATTACTAGATCACATCTCTGAAAATTGTATTTTAAACAATCATGTCTACAGTCATACACCTTGAATGAATCGACAATTGCACAATTTCAACACTGCTAAAAGACTGCCGTATTACATTTAAAATTACAGCTCAACCTAAACATATAAAAAATCTTTATGTGTCGCTAGAAAGAAATATTTATAACTTTAGTAAAAGTGGTCGTTTAACATACCAAATTGAAACTAATACTTGTGTAAAAAAAACTATTTCTTAAGAACAGTGCACGGAAGTTACTGTAAATTTATTTTGTGCATATGGCCATTTCGACAAATTATGTGTCTTCAGTGCAGATAAAAATCAAAACATAGGAAATTAAGAAATCGTGATCTAAACTATGTACAGCTCAAAACATATAAGTGCAAATCCCTAAGTTTACGTCTATGGACCGCTATTGCATAACCGTTTGCCAGATTGCAAGTTACAGATCCTTCCCTTTAAAAGTTTGATATTGTTGTTTTCTCTACCGAATTTAACTTAATTACCGGATTTAACATGTTCAAAACGGTGGGTATCTTGTAAAAAGCAAGCAGGGGATGCTTACTCTACCGGTGCACCCTATCTCGTCCATGGTTTTAATTTATGTCCGTGTTGTTAATCTGTATGGACTTTTCCTTTTTTCTTTTCTGTATCATACCTATCTGATATCTCTGCATCTTTGTGCTTCCGATGTTGGATGATGCTATTGTCTTTGGATTATTTTTCGGACTGACTGTTCGGTCCTCACTTATTTTACATATGGTCTTAAAGTGAGACTTATTAATTGGGCTGTACAAATCCAAAACCCAGAAAGCTGGAGACAAAGTTTCTAGTAGTAGTATCATGAAGATCAATCCAGATTAATAATTAGACGCATCAACGAAAGTGAGAAAGGACGGAACATTTTGAATATAAAAAAGGAAGACCAAGTCTAGTAAATGTCTGGCAAACATCACAATTAGTCGCAAAATATATGTATATCGTTAAACAGCCATCTGGTAAAGAGAAATTATGCAATGAAAAATTAAAGCAAACACCAAAAATTGATATAAAAAATAATCAAACTGGTTTGTCATTGCATTTACAATTAACTATTTTGATCAATGAACTGAGTATTTTTCATATCAGATTCGTTTCCACATACAAAAACATCTTTACTTACGACGTCATTCCGTGAGTAAGTCGTTCTTAACCTTTCGGAACACCTGGAGATCACGCTGATGACACCTCTTAAGATTTATGTGTGTGATGTCTTTTTACAGTTGGTTACCTATTTTGCCCTTCTTTCTTGTGTCCCGCCGTGCGCGGTTCCGGCTTATGAATAGGCCCGCAGCATCCTCTGAGCTTGGAGTATGAGTCGTCCTAACAGAGGACCCCGAGGGAACCCCGGGATATAGAAATAGGACCTAGTATCTCCGGCTTGCGGGGTGTGACCCCTCCTAAACGGAGGCTGACCCCGAGGGTCCCGGGATATAGAAATAGGACCCATTCCGTGGTTGTGCGGGATTAATAAATACACAACCCATCTTTCGGATGGGATGTAAACTCAGGTCCACGTGTTGGAAGAAATGCCACGCTTCCTGCACGTTAAAGAACCCTTGTAGTAAGCTCTTTTTGGGGTGGTCCGTAGGTGATCGGCTACAAGGCTAAATTCCCCGCCCTTGACGATTTCACCCTACTTTTCCAGTGGCAGTCAGAATTTCCCGTCCCATGGCCCTTTCCATACCCCAAAGATTTATTTATTAACAAACTTGTTCTCGTCTTGATATAGCTGAAATATTGCTGAGTAGACGTTAAACAATATTCAATCAATCAATCAATCTTTCTTGTGTCACCATGTGATCGTTTGATTTAGTGTATGACGGTATTTACTTTTTCGGTCTCTGATGTTTCAATTATTTTTGACAAGTTTATTTCTTATTATCATATTATTTTACGTCATACTGAAAAAAAGATACAACACCACAAAAATTAAACAACAAAACAGATATAAACAAAAGCAAAACACAATGAAACACTAGCAGTCTATATTCTACAAATACAAGAGCTATCATCGGGTACTCTGGTCAGCATAATCTGATATAGCAAATCGTCACATTCCCAGTAATAAGTTTTGCGTTTAGTCATGGCGGGTGCACATCTATCACACAATAAGCAATTGATCTATTGAAAAAAAAAACTATGCTCATCTATCAAACAGAAACATAGAAATGATGGGTCAAACCAATTTGACGACCGAAAAACTTCTGTAGCGAAAGCAATTTTGAGACAGTAATCTGAATGATATAGTTGGTTGATCTTACGAAAAAATAGAAAAAAAAATGACACAATTCACTTCGTAAAATCCTGCTATTTTAATTACATATCTATTTCTCACATTCAATTTTTAAATTCGTCCTTGGCATACCTTGTTAATATAAAAGTAAAATTGTTTACGTTTCTTCAAACTTCAAGCGTCAAACTTCGACCTGGCATTCCATTGGTACTGATTAAAGAATATAAGATAGACATATCTTTCGGTTATTTATTTTTTTATTGTTGTATCATTTTCACTCTAATAAACGCTGTTCCATTTTTATATACTTTATAGCAAACGTATTTTCTTCATCTGTTCTTCTTAACCGGTCAACTGAAATCAGATTTGTGTTTGCACGAAATAAACTTATCATCTGGAAATGCCGACTTCAGCTAAAATAAAAGAACAATAGTATTACTTTACAACCCTTTTCCCTTCAGTTACAACCAAACGTTAACAATCTGAACAGAGTTTCGTGAATATAAAGTCAATGATCGATCATCTTTAATCTTAAATGTAATTGCTTTTTAATGATACTATCAGTTTCTGAAATACAACCACAAGTAATCGCAGGAAGATAAATATGAATGAAATTAAATTCTCATTGCTGATAGAGATTTTAAAAAGAGGTTTGTCACGCGCTCCTTGACCCCTTTCAAAATTATTTTCTGTCTTTTTCTTGCCCTTTTCGAGATAGTGGTCATGAAGTTAGTAGTCCACCTGTTTTGGATTTATTTGTATGTTTATCATGCCACAGGGGAACGGGATATTGGAGGTTTGGGTACACATAATATTTAAACCTGTTTAATCCTACCACTGGTTTTTTGCTAATGCCGGTATCAAGTCCCATTATCTCGAGCAACTATCGTTGTTTACCTTTGTCTTTTGATTGATGTTTTTCCTGTGTAGTTTCCAGGTGAATTGTGTCATGGAATTGTGATTTTCAGCCATTGTTGGTGTTTCCTTTTCCACCTTTATTTCTTTCTTCTTTTACTTACAATTTGTTTTGAATTGATTAACTTGTTCTCGTCCTGATATAGCTGAAATATTGCTCATTGGACGTTAAACTCTAACTAATCATTCAATCAACCCTTTTCTGTTACAATTAAACACAAAATAAAGCATAACAATATCTCCATCGTCCATGTCGTGTATTTCTTTTTCTTGTAAGCGAAAACAAACTTAGAGTCCCTCTTGAAAATGTATATGGGAATACTTCCTTTACCCTGTAAAATATACATACCTTTAGAAATCGCTGTGTACAAATATGTAGATACTTGTCCAACACGGTTCATATATTACCGTACAGGTACTAGATGAAATAGATAATGCTAAAATAAGTAATTGGCCAAAATATTGGTGCAGAGTAGTTTTTCGGTAAAGTTGTGTGGAGTAGCAATGAAATCAACGTTTAGGCGGGAGTGTCGTGTTTTATGTGTATATTATCGATTCACCGAATAATTACGGCATATATTATCATTTTTAATTCCGGTAATTTTGTTATTTTCCCAATTTTATCAATGAATACTACATACATTTGTACAACCTAAGGTATATATGTGTAACATTAAATAGTTTTTGAAGATATTCAGCGGATTAAAGCTGAAAACTATTTTATAATTGGAGAAATATTACTAATTGGCAGTT
>MJUU01029516.1:20876-31002 GCA_002080025.1 Modiolus philippinarum | reverse complement strand
GTAACAGCAGCCATGTTGTTTGGTCTTCGGACTAATCGAACACAATTTAAAAACTGCATGCCCTGGTGATGCTTCAGGCCAAGTTTAGTTACAATTGGCTCAGTAGATTTTTGAAATTGTTGACGGACGGCGGACGACGGACGGACGACGGACGCAAAGTGATGGCAAAAGCTCACATGGCCTTTTAGGCCAGGTGAGCTTAAATACTTTGGACTTTATAAACAAAGCAATTATTTCAAACAAGTTAAAAGTGTTTAAATGGAAATTATTAAGTAATATTTGAGGGGGTGACACGGTTTTGGTAAATTGGAAAAAGGGGTAAAAAATTTAGGGAAATGGGAAAAATGATGAAAAAAATTAGGGAAGTGGGAAATCACAAAAAAAAAAAAAATATAATGATTAAAAAACCAAAAATGGTCGCTTTTTAAAGGGTCTTTTATCCCAAAATCAACTTCTTGGTTGTTCCTGTGGGTTGACCGCCATTTTCAAAATAGGTGCCAAAAAAGGCGGGAAAATTCAACATTGTCCGATTTCAATGAAATTTGGCTTCCAAATAGATATTGATGTTGCGACTTCAAAACCGGTGTTGAAAATTTTTCGTTGACCACCATTTTCAAAATGGCCGCCAAAAAGGCGGGAAAATTCAACATTGGTTTCCAAAAAGGTATTGATGTAGAAACTTCAAAACTGATGTTAAAAATTGTTCGTTGACCGCCATTTTCAAAATGGCCGCCAAAAAAGGCGGGAAAATTTAACATCGTCTGATTTCAATGAAATTTGGTTTCCAAGTGGATATTGATGTTGCTACTGCAATACCGATGTTGAAAATTGTTAGTTGACAGCCATTTTCATAATGGCCGCCAAAATGGCGGGAGTATTCAACATTGTCCAATTTCAATGAATTTGGTTTCCAAAAAAGTATTGATGTAAAAACTTCAAAGCTGATGTTAAAAATTGTTCGTTGACCGCCATTTTCAAAATGGCTGCCAAAAAGGTGGAAAAAATCAACATTGTCCGATTTCAATGAAATTTGGTTTCCAAATAGATATTGATGTCGTAACTTAAAGATATAATTGTTGTTGACTGCAATTTACCAAATGATGTCTCGACTTCAAAACTGGTGTCGAAAGTGGTCCTTAGCAAGACAATTTGTCAAAAAAGCCCAACAAAGAAGTACAGTAAAACATGATCAGACTTAAAATAGAGTCCAAGTTAATGGTGGTGTTTGCTCTACCAAAGTTTGAGAAACTGAAGTTCAGCTGTATAATTTACAATGTTAGCTTGATTGTGGCAACTGAAAGCCAGGTGAGCGATATAGGCTCCAGGGAGCCTCTGGTTAATTATATATTTACTGCTATTGAATTCCCTTTTCCATTTTTGTATTCCAATATTAATTTCGAATTTGCTGCTTAAAAGACAGTTGTATAGTTGTTTATTTTCAAGATTTTCAATATTGGTAATTTTATTTCCAACTTTAATTCTATTACAATGTATATTTACATTAGTATTCCTTGATTCTTCTCCATTAAAAATCTTTAACCAGTTTTTTGGCACGGCCTTTTTTAGAATGTTAACTTCTGCTATCCAATTTGTTTTGATTTGTATTTTTTTTTCTCTAATAACAAAATCAGACAGAAATCCGTCATGATCTACTAAATCTTGAATATAAATTAAATCACTGTTTATCCAATTATAAAAAAATAAAGGTTTATTTTTAAACTTTAAATACTTATTTCCCCATATAACTTGTTGACGTATCTCCCTATAATTTTTTGGTTCCTTACTGATAATTTCATTCATTTTCTCCCAACATTGTAGCATATCCATATAAAATTCAGGTATTTTCTTGTCTTTTGTAAAAAATTTTAGTCCTTCTTTATCAAAATTCATTTTGAATATAAGCAGATTTTTGCCAAATTTGTTTAAATAAAATTTTGGTAAAATTGCCTAGTTTTCGTTTGTTGTGTTAAAAAGTCTTGTCACCCGCTTTATTTTTAACATCGTAAAATAAGACCTCACATCTAACATTTTCAATCTCAATTTTTTGATAATCTGCAATTAATGTATTTCTCTTAACTCGGTCTACTTTACCGTTCCAAATAAACTTGTGTATTTCACTTTCAAGTACATTTATTTTTGATTTGTCTACTAATGTTACACTCGCCAAATATGTAAATTGTGGAAGTATCAGCGCTTTTACTATCATAATTTTCTTAGAATTGTAAGTTTTCTTTTTTCCCATGATTTCATCAATTTCATTGCCTTTTCTATTTTAATTTCCCAGTTCAATGTTCTACATTCATTTTTATTTAAACCAATATAGATCCCCAAAACTTTTATAGGTCCTTGTGTAAAATTTATACCATCTACTTTATCCCTACAATGAATTAGTCTCCCTATCCAAATTCCCTCAGTTTTGTTTTTATCTAATTTCAAACCCGAAAAAGACCCAAATATTTCCAATATCTTTAAGGCTAACCTGATTTCTTATTTTGATTTTAAAAATAGGGTAGTGTCATCTGCTAACTGAGTTATCTTTAAATTATGCGTTTTTCCATCTAATTGTATTTCAAAACCTTTAATTTCTGAATTGTGTCTAATTCTATTTGCCAAAATTTCAACGGCTATCACGAAAAGTATGCACGAGCACGGGCATCCTTGTTTTATTCCTCTTGATGGGGTGACTGGGGCCGAAATCCAACAATTGTTAATTACTGAAATACTAACCTTATTATACATAGTCTTTACCCATTTTATAAAATCAATACTGAAACCAAAATGTTCTAAAGATTTATACATAAAATTCAAGTTTAAAGTATCGAAAGCCTTTTTAAAATCAATAAAAAGAATAGAGCCCTCTACATCAAACTTATCTGCATAGTCTATTATGTTTTGAATTTGTGCAAGATTGAAACCAACATATCTGTTATTGATATACCCAGTTTGATCCGAATTTATGATTCCACTAATAACTTTGCAAGAACGTGCGATAACAATTTATAATCTGTATTTTGTAATGATATCACGCGATAATTAGCCAAATCTAAAGGGTCGTTTTTCTTATACAGTAAATTTAAATAACTTTGTCTCTGTGAAAACGGAAGTTCACCATTTTCATAACACTTGTTCAGTATTTTAACCAGTAAAGGTCCAAGTAAATGCTAAAAGACCTTATAAAAATTTGAGGTTAGTACATCGCTCCCGGGGCTTTTGTCATTTTTCTGATGCTTAACAGCGTCACTGAGCTCGTCTAACGTTACAAGTCCGTCACACATATCAGCTTCGTCTTTCGTCAATTTACGTTCAATATCTGTACTGTCAATATATTCATGTTTAATGTTTATGCAGGTTTATCACAGTATATTAATATGTTTATAACAGTACATTTGCTACTGTCCACGTTTCGATGTCTATGACCATATAACGGACACAGAAGCGACCTGTTTCAACATTTAATTACAATCAGTCCAATTTTTTATGTCCGATATCATATTTGACGAAGTCCATTGGCGGATCCAGAAAGGGGGGGGGGGCTCCGGGGGTTGGAACCCCCCTTTTTTCTGGACAATATCCTGATTATTTATTAAGAAATACTCCCCCAAAATTTTCGTGCCTCGCTACGCTCGGTGAAATCTCCTTTCATTTCTAGTTGGACCCCCCCTTTTCTAATTGGCTGTATCCGCGCCTGAAGTCTTTTACAATTATTGATATAAATTTAAATATTTCTGGTATTCTCATGTTTAAAGGTCATGTGCATACTTGAAGTTAAAGAAGTAAAGTTCGGGTTAAGTATTGATGGAATTGTGGTTTGCCATTTACTGGTACACATTCAAAAAAGAGATTAGGAAGATTGCAATTGGAAATTCGAATATTCAATAGCGCTTTTATTCAAAGCTTGTACTTGCTTTTATTTAAATTAGGCATCCAACGAAAAACAATAAAATGGGTTTCTATGATTGATAATCTTTCAGGATGCTTATTAGGAAGATATGGGAATAATTGTGGAAACAGGTGCTCTGCACATTGTAGTAACAGAACGTGCGATATTAAGACAGGTGCATGCACATGCAAACCTGGATATGAAGGATCGAGATGTACTGAAAGTATGTATGTTAAATTCAGTTTGCGAGATTTTTTATTAATAAAATAATTTTGCGATGATTGCTACATCTGTCATATGCATATCGTAGTTACACTTGATCAATATTTACAACTAATCATGCATGAATGCAAACCTCAATAACTTATTAGATAAATGAAACATCTTATTTATCGTTTTAAGCCCATGAATGTGACATAAGACTTTATACAGTTATCTTTATTTTGTCAGTCTTACAATGCCAGTGTCTAATATATCTATTCTCTATATCAATAATAGTTCACTTATTTAGCAGAGCTGAAATATTTCGGAAATCAATCAATCATTACATTTACATAAGTCGATGTCTAGTGAAATAATTTTAAAACAAATTATCTCAGTGTCCCTGTTCGCATTGAAAATTGCACTGCTTTGAATCATCATTTTTTTACCACACTCAAGTATGCTAATAATATAAAGTTACACTAAAAATCATGTGCACAGAGGAGCTTTGGTCGTTGGATAATCAAAATGGCACCCTCTGCAACTTGAAAAGGGAAAAGGGGCGACAGAATCCAAAACCCTGATGATCGGATGAAATTTTACAGGAAAGTTGTCGAGCAATCTGAAGTATATTAATTTCACAATGGCGATCGTTGCCACATTGAAAAAAAGGTTGGGGAAAATCAAAGTGCTATGAATTTGATGAAATTCTACTGAAAGATTGTTTAGTAAGTGTGGAACTCAATTCTAGTCTTATAATTTTCGAAAAAGATCAATCGTTGAAATGGAGGAAGAAGAAAGGTGGGAAAATTAAAAGTGCTCCAAAATGGACAAAATTATAATTATAGCTTGTGTAGGTAGTATAGAACTTATTTTAGTCCATGGGCTGAAATAACTATACGTGTAAACCACCCTCCCCACACACACAAACACATACACGATCTTTTTTTACTAGTCCTTTTTATTTGTTACATTTAATTAGGAACCATTTGACCATTCGTTTTGGACCTATGGCAAAAAAAAAAAGAAAGAAAAACATTTTTCGAGGTCCGATTTTAGTTTTTTTGCCTGTATTTCTACGCAAACTATGAAAAAATGTATAAGACTTTAATTACTCCTTCATACAGTAATTTTCAGGCAAGGATCCATGCAATTTGAAAAGGTGTTGTTCCAATTAGAAATAAAGGAAATTACGCCTAGCGGATCGAGGTGCGAAAATTTGAGGGTATTTCTTAGGAAAACATCAGGATATTCACTAAGAAATACACGATTATCCTTAAGGGGTGTTTCAACCCCCGGAACCCTCCTTGGATCCGCTAACAATTTTCCATATCATTTTTAATATTAATCCCTTAAAATTTCAATTTTAGTAATTGCGATTAAAGCAATATTAGCTGTATTTCTTCATTTTTTGGAAGCTCTTAAAACGGATTGTGTTGTATCCATATGTCTAGTGTTGTATCCATATGTCTAGAAAATGGTATAAGATACCCTTTAATGCATAAAAACGAAAGGATACTTCATAATTTCGATTATTAAACTAAATTTAAATACGATTGTGAACAATCATGGAATTTGATTTTCGCTATATTCGCGATAAAGAAAAATCCGCGAAAATTTCCCCTACACGAATATTTTTGTTTTGAACTGTTATATATAAAATCAATGACATCGTCGAATATAAAAGTCTTTGAGCGCGAAAATTACCCCCTCGCGAAATGTTTGTCCAACAAAATCGCGAAAATAACCCCCCCCCCGCGAAAATTTCCACGTTTACAGTATGTTCTACACTGAAACCGGACATGACCGAGATGCTATATATAGTCAGCATAAACCAATGTACCACCAATCGGCAAAATTCGCCTAGTCTACAATTGACATATATGTGTTGTTGTTGCCGGTCAACACACAACTGTTTGAACTATTTTGCTCCAGTGCGTAGTTTAATAACACATTCAGGAAAAATGCGAAAAAAATTACGCGGATTGCCACTCTTTTCACTTTCCGTCTCCAGCGTTGGTTAACAGATTATTATATGCCCGACTGGGTTATGATTTCAAAGGAGCCATTTTATAATGAAAGCTTACGTAATAAAGACAAGGTAAAATCGGCCGAATTCTTGACCAATGGAAAGTTCACGTTGAGTTATTTTAAATCGATTATTGGGATTTCAAAATAATCAAAGCCCTCCCGTGTTTAAAAATAATTTGGACGTCGTTGAAAGAATAATATGGAGTGCAATTAATTATTTTGGCAATGTAAACAATAATTACACACTTGCTCTTCAACTCCGAGGTCAATATTCTGTTCACATTTCAATAAGGTTGTTGCATTGACCTCATCATTTCAGAGTACTGTGTTAAAATGTATCCTTCTGGGTATTATATTCCTATTAAAGAAACTTCTATGTTGAAACATGAGTGCTTTATTTCGAGAAATGTAAAAAAAAATGTATGATACGCCGCTTCAAGATCAAGGAAAACATATTCTAATTTAAGCTTGAATTTTTTATAATCCAATCAAATTGTATTTTCAATGGAAAATTTTAGGAATGTAGTATATATAGGCTAGGGATATCTGACGAGGATGATTGCCTTGGTAACTACATGTATACCTAAACCGAAACACCGTACAGAAATAGAAAATTATGTCAAGACATATCCAGTTTACTAATGCAATTTTATTATAAAAAAGCATGAAGAGTGTGGAGAAATATACTGGATTTTTGAAAGAAAGAAAAAGGAAACTAATGTCAGGACATAAGTGAACAATATAATTTAGTATACTTATTAATAAAATACTGTGATAGAAAAACATGAGGAGTGTGTGTTAAGATATATTGGATTGGTTATGAACTCCTTTTGTTCTATAATGGTATGATTGAGGCCTCGCCTCACCTGGTTGTTCCAAACCTTCGAATTACCTTGTCTGGTCACATGCGTAATCTCCATATACGCTTAATACATACTTCCATGTTGAAGGAAAGTATACAAATATTTTTTTACAGCATCACAATAAATTTTATAAAATGATGCGCAAAGAGAATTACAGATAAATACATGTTAAAGAAAGGTATACAAATATTTGTACGGCATCAAAATTAATTTTATAAAATGGTGCTCAAACAGCAGTTAGACAGGCTAATATATACATAAAGATATGTCAAATAGAAGAAATTATCATGCAATTAACCTCAACGAATGAAATTAGCATCATACAGGAAACTCCTGTCATAAGTCATTTCATTTCAAGATAACAATTAAATAAAAATATGTAATCTGGTTTTCCATGGGGATATAATGACCACCTTTAATTCTGTCAAAAAATAGTTGTGAGCAAATTTGCATTAAAATGAAATATACGTAATTAAGAAAAATAAATAAATTTGAAATCATATTACTTAATTCAGACGAATTACAGGAACAGGAATGACCTGTGTACTATCTTCAAAATAGATAATTATAGTTTTGACAGTGCACATATGATACTACATAGACTATGTGACGTAGGATATAGAATGATGTAAATCTTGATATAATCCAATCAAATTGTATTTTCAATGGAAAATTTTAGGAATGTAGTAGACTCCCGCCACAGACTATCAAATACACATAACAATGGAGATTATAATACTTAGACGGCGAAAAATTTCATCTCTCATACAAGAGTTGAAATAGAAAAATATACAATCAATAATTCATCTCTCATACAGGAGTTGAATATGAAAAACTTGAATTAATATTTCATCTCTCATACAGGAGTTGAAATGAAATAAAATGAAATAACATTTCATCTCTCATACAAGAGTTGAAATCGAACAATATTGAATTGCATTAGTAATTCACCTCTCATGCAAGAGCTTAAATCAGAATGTAGAATTAATTATGCACGTAAAATGCAAATATTGGTCACAACTTAAAAGACAAAATTAAAGGTGTCATATCCCTAAAAATGGAAAACCATACTAAACCGATATATAGGCTAGGGATATCTGACGAGGATGATTGCCTTGGTAACTACATGTATACCTAAACCGAAACACCGTACAGAAATAGAAAATTATGTCAAGACATAAGTTAACAATACATCCAGTTTACTAATGCAATTTTATTATAGAAAAGCATGAGGGGTGTGGAGAAATATACTGGATTTTTGAAAGAAAGAAAAAGGAAACTAATGTCAGGACATAAGTAAACAATATAATTTAGTATTCTTATTAATAAAATACTGTGATAGAAAAACATGAGGAGTGTGTGTTAAAATATATTGGATTGGTTATGGACTCCTTTTGTTCTATAATGGTATGATTGAGGCCTCGCCTCACCTGGTTGTTCCAAACCTTCGCATTACCTTGTCTGGTGACATGCGTAATCTCCATATACGCTTAATACATACTTCCATGTTGAAGGAAAGTATACAAATATCTTTTACAGCATCACCATAAATTTTATAAAATGATGCTCAAAGAGAATTAATACAGATAAATACATGTTAAAGAAAGGTATACAAATATTTGTATGGCATCAAAATTAATTTTATAAAATGGTGCTCAAACAGCAGTTAGACAGGCTAATATATACATAAAGATATGTCAAATAGAAGAAATTATCATGCAATTAACCTCAACGAATGAAATAAGCATCATACAGGAAACTCCTGTCATAAGTCATTTCATTTCAAGATAACAATGAAATAAAAATATGTAATCTGGTTTTCCATGGGGATATAATGACCACCTTTAATTCTGTCAAAAAGTAGTTGTGAGCAAATTTGCATTAAAATGAAATATACGTAATTAAGAAAAATAAATAAATTTGAAATCATATCACTAAATGCAGACGAATAACAGGAACAGGAATGACATATGTACTATCTTCAAAATAGATAATTATAGTTTTGACAGTGCACATATGATACTACATAGATTATGTGACGTAGGATATAGAATGATGTAAATCTTGATATCATCCAATCAAATTGTATTTTCAATGGAAAATTTTAGGAATGTAGTAGACTCCCGCCACAGACTATCAAGTACACATAACAATGGAGATTATAATACTTAGATAGCGAAAAATTTCATCTCTCATACAAGAGTTGAAAATCAATAATTCATCTCTCATACAGGAGTTGAATATGAAAATTCATCTCTCATACAGGAGTTGAAATGAAATAAAATGAAATAATATTTCATCTCTCATACAAGAGTTGAAATCGAACAATATTGAATTGCATTAGTAATTCACCTCTCATTCAAGAGCTTAAATCAGAATGTAGAATTAATTATGCACGTAAAATGCAAATATTGGTCACAACTTAAAAGACAAAATTAAAGGTGTCATATCCCTAAAAATGGAAAACCATACTAAAAAGATATATAGGCTAGGGATATCTGACGAGGATGATTGCCTTGGTAAGTAGATGTATACCTAAACCGAAACACCGTACAGAAATAGAAAATTATGTCAAGACATAAGTTAACAATACATCCAGTTTACTAATGCAATTTTATTATAGAAAAGCACTAGGGGTGTGGAGAAATATACTGGATTTTTGAAAGAAAGAAAAAGGAAACTAGTGAACAATATAATTTAGTATACTTATTAATAAAATACTGTGATAGAAAAACATGAGGAGTGTGTGTTAAGATATATTGGATTGGTTATGGACTCCTTTTGTTCTTTAATAATTTTCCTTAAAAATGGAAAACCATACTTAAAAGATATATAGGTTAGGGATATCTGACGAGGATGATTGCCTTGGTAACTACATGTATACCTAAACCGAAACACCGTACAGAAATAGAAAATTATGTCAAGACATAAGTTAACAAAACATCCAGTTTACTAATGCAATTTTATTATAGAAAAGCAGGAGGGGAGTGGAGAAATATACTGGATTTTTGAAAGAAAGAAAAAGGAAACTAATGTCAGGACATAAGTAACAATATAATTTAGTATACTAATGAATAAAATACTGTGATAGAAAAACATGAGGAGTGTGTGTTAAGATATATTGGATTGGTTATGGACTCCTTTTGTTCTA
>MJUU01029516.1:4255-20661 GCA_002080025.1 Modiolus philippinarum | reverse complement strand
AAAAAAATTACGCGGATTGCCACTCTTTTCACTTTCCGTCTCCAGCGTTGGTTAACAGATTATTATATGCCCGACTGGGTTATGATTTCAAAGGAGCCATTTTATAATGAAAGCTTACGTAATGAAGACAAGGTAAAATCGGCCGAATTCTTGACCAATGCAATGTTCTCGTTGAGTTATTTTAAATCGATTATTGGGATTTCAAAATAATCAAAGCCCTCCCGTGTTTAAAAAAAATTTGGACGTCGTTGAAAGAATAATATGGAGTGCAATTAATTATTTTGGCAATGTAAACAATAATTACACGCTTACTCTTCAACTCCGAGGTCAATATTCTGTTCACATTTCAATAAGGTTGTTGCATTGACCTCATCATTTCAGAGTACTGTGTTAAAATGTATCCTTCTGGGTATTATCTTCCTATTAAAGAAACTTCTATGTTGAAACATGAGTGCTTTATTTCGAGAAATGTAAAAAAAATGTATGATACGCCGCTTCAAGATCAAGGAAAACATATTCTAATTTAAGCTTAAATTTTTGTGGTAAATCCTTTCCATTGGCAAAAACAGTATTGTATTTATCGAAAAAACTATTGTTCAATCATTGTTGTAATGGCAATGATAGCATTAAACAGCAATGTTCTACAGATATTCTCAAAAAGCCATGCGCATAATTATTTAAATGTGATAGTTTTAGTGTGAATTTGTTTTATTCATTCGCAATGTTTTGCATTTAAACGCAATTATCAAAAATTAATGACACTAGATTTTAATTGACGAAAAACACTGCAATTAATACAAGAAAAATATTTTACAGATATTTTTAATGCCCAGCTTTGCCTGGCGAATATTCTTCATGAATCGTTAATTAGGGAATTATTGAAGCCTTATGTAAATATTTCATACAATTACCTTTTACTAAAGTGTTAATGATATTTCAAATGCAAACTATATGAATATGGACGGTATCAGTCGTCTACCGTTGGATTATATAAACAATTCAATTTTTCAAGATATATCGATTTTGCCTACCCAGAGAGAAATATCAATGGCAAAGTTCGTACCGATATTAAAGGATATCAATGACATATCCTCATATTCTCTAAAGACTGAGTCCTCATGTGGGTAAATGCAAGGTTCACTCACAGATGGCTTCAGAAAAAGGGAAAATATTACTTCAAGTCTCCATTTGTCTTGGAAGGAAAACTGCCCCAATGCAAAGTTCTGTTTGTTATCGCAGAAACTAAAGCAGAAATACTAAAACTCCTTACACCATGACTGCCCAGGTGGGTAAACGCGCAATTTGGTTCCTATCGGTCATTTAATGTGGGTTATCTCGACTCACTTTGTCTCCCCAGAGAAAACTTTCTGAGGCAAAATCGATACTGATATCACAGGATATCAACGACATAATATACTCTCCATAGCCTGAGTCCTAAGTCGGGTAAATACGTGGTGCACTTACAGATGGCCTCAAAAAAAGAGAGAAAATCACTCAATGTCTTCATTTTGTCCAATGTAATAAAAATTAGGTCTACAAATTGTTCCTTACAATCACTGCATGGTAGATCTAACAACATTCCATTCTACTTTCTGTTCTGATGACCTTTCAAATCAACCAATCAGACTGCAGCTTCCAGGATTTTGGAAGCATTGGACTTAGGATAAAACCCGAGGAATTCGAAAAGGTCATCAGAACAGAAAGTAGAACTGGATGTTGTTAGATTTACTATGCAGCGAGTGTAAGGAACAATTTGTAGACCTAATTTTTATTAGATTGCATTTTATCTCACCAGGAAAAACTCCCTCGAGGCAAAGTCATGGTCAATATCACAGAATAGAAAGCAAAAATAGTAAACCTTTTTACGCCATGAATACCCTTGTAGGTTACCTCAACAATTCAACATTTCAAGATATCTCGATATCAATGACACGTAGTCGTACTCTCCATAGCCTGAGTTCTCAGGTGCGTAAATGAACGATTCACTCTCAGATGGCGTCAGAAAAAGGGAAAAAATCACTTAGCGTATCAATTTTTTCTAGCTATCTAATGCAGAATTATTATACTTTTTACTCCATGACTGCCCAGATGGGTATATGCACGGTTCGTTCTCTATCGCACGTCTAAAATGGGCGTTCCCAACAATTGAACGTTTCAAGATATCTAAAGAAAACAATCTGAGGCAAAGCTCGTAACGATATCACAGGATATCAATGACATGTCCTCGTACGGTCCATAACCCGGAAAGCACGGTTCCACCTTCACAGATGGTTTCAGAAAAAGTAGGAAAAATCACTTAACGTCTCTATTTTGTCTTGCATGGGTGATATCGCAGAATCTAAAGTAAAAATACTAGATCTTTTACACCATGACTGCCTGGGTGGGTAAATGCACTAATCGGTCCTTTCTGTCTGTTACCATTGATTACATGTATCTAAACAATTAAACTTTTGAAGATTTTTTTAGAATTTTTTTATTTTTCTAATAAATGTTATAGAAATATCCAAAATAATGGAATTTCTCGTCGCTACTTTTCTTTGACAGATCACAAAATTAGGGTATCAAAGCTGATAAGCCAAGAGAGTAAATTCATACACTCTCTACCTGTCCTTAATGCAAGTTTTTTTTAAACATCACAAAAAATTAAGCAAAATATTTGAAGCCTTTAGTTGCCCTGGTGCTAAAAAAACTTCAGAAATTCAAACAAATAAAATGAAAACACATAAAGAACAAATTCACAAAAAATATGAATTTTATTGGAGGACAACGAGAATAGTAGTTTATATTCTGCTGAAGTGGAATATCCAGGTAAATCCTGCAATTTGATTGGTTACATTGACATGGGATATGAGACGGTATCCCCGTGGTAGCAAAATTACAATTTTTAAATGCTTTTAAAAGAACAAAAATATAGCACTTCTAGTAGAATATAAAAGTTATTCGGGCTTCAGAGGGGATACGGGTTCATATTCCCTGTCTGTGCCTGACAGCTCAAGGGATATAAAACACAAACAGGGAATATGAACCCGAATCCCCTGTGAAGATTCCCGAATATGCTCTGACCTTTTACCGGCATTTTTTCTCAGAATGTACAACAGGAGATTTGTAACTTTGCTTTTTCCTGAGTTTTCGGTTGGGTACATGCAATTCTCATTTTTTTTCAACTTTACACACAAACTAACACATACAAATACTCACACACACAAACCAAAAAACTACCCATTTTTTTGTAAATAAGGCGTATTGATTGAGTGGTAACTCACTCAATACCTTGCATTTCTATCTACATTTTTAACATTTTTAATATTGTACTTGGTGTTTTCAAACGAACTAGATGTTATACATGATCGCAATAATAGTATAAACGGGATGATATGCAGTTTTCCTGAGACTGTCCATACTGATTTCATAGATCCAAATAAAACACCATGCCACGATCGTTTAATCTGTTTCAGCAGTACTGATCATTAATAAAGTTGAAATACGCAAATAATTACTTGTTAGTACTGTATGAACATTTGGACCTTATTCAAAACTTTACATACTTTCCAGAAAAGTGGCTGCTAGATTCTAGATAGTTTATACTTCTATGCATTTATTTGGATTTTCGACCTATCCAAAAAAAGTGGCTGCTACCATTTGACTATTAGAAATTGGCTGCTAGCTTCATCGTGGTCCTTTTCTGAATACGAAAGATAAGAAAATTTCACATAAAAGGAATGACAAAATTCTTTATAATGGTTACTTGACTAAGTTAAATAATCAAAAATAGTATTATTAGTGCTGATTGAAAGAAACAAAAATACAAGAAAGTGACTTCATAACATACCACATTTGTAGCAAACTTTCCTTTATTATTTTATTTCAAGCATAGGAGCGTGACAAGAAGGTAAAATAGGGTTAAGTTCTACCTGATTGATTAAGCATTTTTAAATATTGACAAAATTATATTTTGATGTGTAATCAAACAAATTTTTGACTAAAACACAGACCATTGAAAATGTATTATAGTTCTACATAATAATTCATTATAGAATGCAGTTCTGGCTTTTATGGAATGAAATGTAAAAACACTTGTGGAAATTGTAAACATTCTGGATGCAACAATGTTAATGGTACATGTAGCAAACATGAATGTAAAGCAGGATGGAAAGGTCTACGGTGTAAATCAAGTAAGTTTTTGGAGGTGGCATGCTTAAAATGCGTAAACTGTAGTCAAATACAAAGAATAGATAATGAACAGTCTCAGATTTAATAGAATGATGACCATATAACTTGTGATTTTAAAATTCACTTTGCAAGTTGTAAAATTCTAAACATTGTCCTATTCTGGTTGTCTATTGATTTTGTAAATCAAAGAAAACATAATATAACTAAAGTCTCCCAAATGACCTCCAATGAAATATTTGGGCCTAATGCGACCCTCATTAAAATAATAAAGAGTTCTATATATAACCTATTTTATGTTAATTGCTGAAATCAGAGCATATTTTCTACCAAAAAAATGTTCTTTTTTTCTCAAAATTGAAGCTTTCTGGTTTTGTATCAAATTTCAAATCATTGCATATTTCAAGTATCTGGATACGAACGCATCTTAAATTTAAAAAAAAGTATTATTAGTACTGAAACAACGGCAGTAGAATACCAAAGGAACAAGGGAGGCGATGACTACAAAAATCGAAGTCCAGAGACATGGTAAAAACGGTAACAGATAAAAACAAAGACAAAACAAAGACGTGAGACAGCTACAATTCACGGAAATGAAAAGATAACATTAAGAACTAAGGCACTCATAGTGTGAACTCCCATGAAAACCGGGAGTGACATATGGTGCTCCGGAAAGGGTAAGCATGTCCTGCCCCGCTAACGACACCCGTCACACTAGCAGTGAGGCATATATTTTTTGAAAGATCTGTTTGGTAGCGGATTGGTTAATGCCATTTTCTAACCCTTAGACAAAACCAACTGAATTTTAAGAACCAAAAATACAAGAAAGTGACTTCATAACATACCACATTTGTGTCAAACTTTTCTTTATAACTTTATCTCAAGCATAGAAGCATGGCAATAAGGTAAAATAGGGTTAAGTTCTACCTGATTGATTAAGCATTTAAAAATATTGACAAAATTAAATTTTGGTGTATAATCATAAACAAATTATCGACTAAAACACAGACCATTGAAAATGTAGTATAGTTTTACTAAATCATTTTTTAATAGAATGCAGTTCTGGCTCTTATGGAATGAAATGTAAAAACACTTGTGGAAATTGTAAATGGTGCATAAAAGGATATGGAGTAAATGCACATGGGACAAAGTCTCTACAAATACATGGTAAAAAATAAGCAAAGGAACAACGCTTTTATTGTTGTTCTTCAACTTGAAGTCACCACGAGGCCTTCAACAATGAGCTTTGCATTCTGGATGCAACAATGTTAATGGTACATGTACAAAACATGAATTTATGGCAGGTTGGCAAGGTCTACGATGTATAGCAGGTAAGTTTTTGGTTTTTGGAGGCTTAAAATGCATAAACTGTAGTCAAACACAAAGAATAGGAAATGTATAGTCTCAAATTTTATAGAATGATGAACATATATCTAAAAAATTCTCTTTGCAAATTGTAAAATTCTAAACATTGGCCTATTCTGGTTGTCTATTGTTTTTGTAAATCAAAGAAAACATGTTATAAGTAAGTCTCCCAAACGACATCTAATGAAATATTTGGGCCTTACGAGACCCTCCTTAAAATAATAAAGATTTTTACATGTAACCTATTTTACGTTTATTGCTGAAATCAGAGCATATATTGTACCAAAAGTTGTTCTTCTCTCAAAATTTAAGCTTTCTGGTTTCAGACGCATTGGAAAAAAATTGGAAGGAGTATATCTTATAATCTAGGTTATACATATTACTGCAATAAAAAACAGTTTTCAGCAGTAATATTCTATTTTCTCAATTAGTCAATTTTCGGTATGGTTTCCATAACAGTAGTTATTTTGAAATTTTCAATGCTGTGAAACTTTATCTTTCATGAAACAAAAGTAACCTTTGAAGTTTCATAGAGCTAGTGATAATAAATTTTAAGAAAACAGTTAAACTAAAATTTTGAGAAAACAGTTAAACTAAAATTTACAAAATTTTGTTTGAAACTAAGGAGTATCTCCCTCATGCATAGCTCTGTCCTTAGCTGAATTTTGGCTTTTCTATTTAGACCCTTTTGGATATTTGTTCTTTATCAGCTTTAAAATGTCTTGATAAATGGACTTCCAAATGTTTTGGTTTAATCTGCACTGATGAGACATAAGTTGTCGAAATGCGCATATGCAGAAAATAAATTAACAGTAACTTCGGTATTTTGTTATTTAAACCCAATGAAAAACATTTAAACTGTCATCTTCAAATAAGGTTACTATAGTTTATGGATTGGTTTCAATGGCAACAAATGCAACTCTATCCATGACAACAATTTCTTGTCATATTCCAAAATATATGGACAGAGTTGGGGTTCTCCTTATAATCTATGTAATTTTTTGGGTATGGTTTCCGTCTTCTTTTGGGAGACTAAATAAGAAATCCAACAAAAGAAACTTAAGAATAAGAAACGAGGCATAAAAAAATAATAATTTGAATAAAACTATTCATGGGTACTCACTTTATATACCGGTACCCATACACTTTATAATGTAATTCAACAATTGCAGTTCTTCTTTTTCTTTCTTCACTAATTTCAGTTCCCTTTCTAACTGTTTTAAAGTAGTAAATCTATTCCTATTATATTTTCACTAGATTTTAGAGAATACTATTTTCATGTTATCATGTTATTTCGGAAGTTAATTTTATTAAACATTTCAAAATACTCTTTTTTTGGTAAGAAATACAGCTAATTACAACTAAAAATAAATTAATTCACATTGTCCTTTTTCTATATAGAGTAAGTGAGAACCAAGCCGTCAGTCTAAAACGAACAATCTATGGACAATGGCAACATCGGGTTAACAAAGAAACAAAAACATAACATGAGAACGACACAGAAAAAAAAATGAAGACACACGCATATATAGAAAAAAAAATTAACAATACACACCCAATAAAAACATGGGCGAGATCAGGTGCAACGGTAGAGAAAGCATCTCCTGCTTCTTATAAGACACCCGCCGTGTTGAAAATTTCAACAACGGTAGTAAATTCAAATCTGGTAGAGGAAAAAAGAAACTTTAGTTGGAAAGAGAAAGATCTGTTGTCATCTGGGAAACAGACATTCCATAGCGGTCAAGAAGATCGTGATGTCCACCGTAAAACTTCTGTGGTGATGATTTCAAGTTTTGGGTAACATCCCCTTGCTTAAGTAGCCTATTTGTAAGAAACCGAGCTCTATCAAGATAGTCACTGTATCGACTACAGGCCTTTGAGTAGCGAATGGGTTGGAAAATGTATGCTGGTGCTTTTGGAATGTTGCTACAAGGAAAAGGGGAGTTGACTATTGGAAAAGTGAAGTCATCGCGATTGTCATACAGCCTAGTTTGAAGTGTACCATTGTTGTCAATTTTAAGATGAATATCAAGGACTGGGACTGATGTGAAAATATCTGTAATATCCTTACTTTCGAGTTCTTTTGGATAGATAAGATGAAGGAAATCACCAAAGAGAGGGTTGTTTAGTGTATAACGGAAGCTGAACTTAGAGGACTGGGCCAGTTTTTTTTTTATCTTTTTTGAAGAAGCTAACAGGTATGATATGTCCGCATGGTTGGGCAAAAGCTAGTTGGACCTAAGGCCTGAACATTCATATGAATACTATTTTTAAAGGCAAACAACATTTCATTACTAAATATAGGGACAACTAAGACAGTCGTTAGATGAGTTGTCTTAAAACTATAATCAATTCATCCAAGATATAGCTTATTTAAACCAATTTATTTACCATATAAATCACAAAACAATTGAAAACTTTACTAGGGAATAATAATTTATCATCTTTTGGAGAATGTAAACATAGATTTTCCAAGAAAAATGACAATGTTGAATTCAGTGAATTTCAATTAACTAAGGTATGGCTAAAAAACTTGGATAACATTATTGGCAATTAAATGTTTACCAAGATGATTGACTCCCATTTATGTAACATTGAAGCTCCCTTTTATTGATACATGTGTATAAATTTCTAATAATTTCATAAAAGAACAGCAGAGCAAAACTCCTTCACGTAATGACAAATTGCTACAGAATTGTAATGTTGAAAACTTCAGTGGGACTTTAGATTGATTGATTAGTGGACGAACAGTAAGAATTTTGTCAATACATAGTGAAGTAGAGCAATGCCCATAGGTAATTATAATAACAACTTTAGGTTACAAAAAATACTACATTGGTTACACAAAAGGAATTAGTAGACAGTTAACGTCATAGACAATGGACAATATTATCTTCTATATTTTCTAAATTATATGTATCTTCCTTCCATTTCTTAAAGGATGTTAAGTTCAAGTGTGATCAAAGAATTTGAAGCGGTAGCATATATTTTCTTCCACATTAGTATAAGAGGACAAAGTCTTTCTCCGAAATCAAGTTTAACCTTTGTTCCAAGATATTCCTTCGTAAAAATGAGATTAAGTTAAGCAACAAGGTCATGCGAAGTGAATGTGTATGAGTTATTTTTATTTCATTTTGTGACAAAATATGCATACAATGTCATCTTAATGGTAAAATCAGTGTACATAGAAATCATTTACCTTTTAAAAGCAGCGAGTTTCATACAACTGCATACTAAGAAATCAAAGTTCTGCAAAGTCTGCTAGATGATTTTTCACAGAAAAATTCATTGATACCAATATCAATAATACCGACACAAGTTCAAATTCAGTGAAGAATGTGACTTTTGTTTTCTATTTGATATTTAGATATCAATCCAGTGTTTTTAATAATCAATATAATGCCAAATGTAGAGAAGAATACTCGCAAACCGATAAACAATGGCTCATCTAAGGAGCTCTAAGCATCAAATTTCGGTCACAAAAACATCATCAAAGTTTTGGGTAAAGTTTGGACTTTACGCTCATTATTTTGCATGAATAATGTTTTCCTTTATGTTATATTAACATGTTTTTTTTGTTTTCACAACAAAAACAGAAGTGAAGAGATTTGAATTTAATCCACAGTTATGTCCCGAATAGTTTATTTACTTAAGATGCAACATAAAAAGAAATGTCTTCCTTTTTAGGATAAATTCAGCATTACATTTGTTTTATTATCGGCAAACAAAATGAAACAAAAAGATAGAAAATGCATAATTCTAAATTCAGAGATTCCCCTTCAAAATTTTGGGTATCATCGGAAGCTCAGGGAAGATAAGCAGGAACTGTTATTCACATGGTACCTGTCACACTGTCAATAAAAAATACGGTGTTGTCGTAGACGCTGTTTGTCATTATGGTAATATATTCTGGAAAATGCTTATTTTGTGAAATAGAAACATTGTAACCATCCGTCAAGTTATGGTAACAACCGTAAATCCCTGTAGTGACAAATGCGATTTTGTTGAACTCTGTTGACAAGCCCGCTGTACAAACTACACGTACAGGCATGACAACAGCGAATGAGTTGTGACATGTGGACGCCATATAACGCATAATGAAGCATTGTTGAACTGTTACAGATATACTTCTCATTCGGTATATTAAAAAAAGATTTTATAATGAACACCTCATGATCATTTTATCCAAAGCACTTTTTTTATATTTCCGTATTTTAAGGGCAGTTTAGGACTCGTAATTGTTAAGCAGATACTAAGTATTATATTTATGTGAAAACCCTACAGAAATTTCTTCATTGATATTCCATCTGTAAAACCAAGGTAAACAATTAAGGCAAAGTAATTTCTGCACATATTTTTATATATATCTTTATATATTTCACGGAGAAAAAGAGAGTGATCTGAACGAACACGATGTACTTGGCTACACAGACGTGCTGGACTAACACTACATGAAAAGTCTGATTTACTAAAATATTAAACTAGCATAAACTCAAATTTAATTTGTAGTAGAATACTTTAAGTTTATTCTCTAAATAAATCTTTGATTCAAAGATAATTTAAACTTCATTTATTAAGACAAATAAATTCACAAATTTAAGTTGAATTTACTTCACCATTTAAACTTCAAGTAAAATTTATATATAATGTAAAATAAATGCATAATGATAAAAATGATAACTTTCCAGTTTATTAACATTTACATTTTGCCACTTTAAGTATATATTTAATATGCATTTAATGTATAATAAATTTGAAACTTCAAGTTTAATGAGACTTTTTTCAGTAAATCAATCAATTCATCAAGTGTTACATTTTAACAAAAACTCCCATTGTTGATTTTATATGCTTTTATCAAATTAGTTTTTAGCTTTTGAACAAGCAAATTAGAAAAATGCTTATATACCAAGATACGAAAAAATTGTAAAGGTTCCACGGAACCTAATGTCTCGCCCGCTCAGTACATTGTCATTATAATTTGCCCTATATTTAGATGAGGTGGCTTGGCAGAATGTCAAGAAATAACTGGTCTTTGAGACTTTCATACCAAAATTGGAATCAATTTTTTTTTTGTACAATGACTGCTTTCAATGAAATGTTTGCAAACAAAGTATGGTTGCTCAGTAAATTTCCAAAAATAACTGGTCTTTCAGAGTTTCATGAAATTTAGAAAAACTGGAATCCAGGATTTTGGAAATTTCGCTATTGAAATAAATTATTTATACTGTAAGAAATTGAAAAAGTTATGGTTGCTAGGTAGAATTCCAAAAATAACAGGTCTTTGAGAGTTGCAGAAAATCTACCAAAATAAGAATCACATTTTTTGCAATTTGACTTTTGAAAATGATCATTATAACTGTAAGGAATTGAACAATATGGAAAGCCGTTGTAGAATTTATTCCCTATTTATTGATATCTTTAAATGAATTATAGATATTAATAAATATTATAAGATATCGATAAATCATTTATAGATATTAATCAATATTTATAGATATCTATAAGTCGGTATTTATTGATATCAATAAATAACGCTTTATTTATTGATATTTAAAAATGATTTATTGATATTAAGAAATGAATTATTGATATTTACTAATGATTTATAGATATTTAAAATAGTGTACGATTTATAGATATAAATAAATCATTTATAAATATCTATTAATCATTTTTAAATATCAATAAATGTTGCTATTTACTAATATCTATAAATAATTTATTGATATCTTTAATTCAGTTCAGATCTCCATAATTCGATTTATTGATATCTATAACTCAAATCTCCACAAATCCCCTTTGTTACCCAGATCATTTTAGTATTGGTAAAGTATATTATATAAAGAGTTCAGTTGACCAAGACTATTTTTTCAATTCAATTCTAATATCCATAAATCGCCTCGATGACGTTGATCAGTACTTACAATGTTAAACGTATACTATATAAAGGGTTCAGTTGACCTCGACTTTTTTAAATATCCATAAATCGCCTCAGTGACACTGATCATTACATTGTATTTCTTTAAACGCGGCAAGGACAATGATTTTGATAAAAATACAGGTATTTTATTTTTAATTCATTATATTTAGTTTTCTTATTATTATATTTTTTGGTATTACGGCTGAAAGTTGTTCAATTTAATAGTGTGAGATGCATACTCGACTAAAATGAATAAAAACTCCGTTTTGAAGTGTTCATTCACACTCCAATCGACACTGAACGAGTGCAGTGATATGATCATGACGATTGAAATACATGTTAATATAATGATTTTATTGGTTATTATTCAAAATGTAAAAACAAATTAATAAAACTTAACTCGAAAGTACCTTATTATATTAGCAAAAATGAATATATACGGGTAATTTGGAATATTCCAGTTGCTTCAAAAATGAATAAGTTTTTATGCAATGTTATTGAATTCATATTTTTGCTTAAATAATCACATTTTGATTTTGGAACTTCGAAAGGTTTTCAATAGAAAAAAGAAGGGAAACGGGGAATGTGTCAAAGAGACAAAGAGAACGAAATCTACTTTTTCAATCATTTTCATGCTAAAAAGACATTAAATTTAAATTTCGCAACATATAAACTCCTTTGAAAGGTTATTTTTAAGTAAAATTTTCCAAAAATGGAATTGTTTTGGTTATTTTTAATTGTTTAGTTTAATCCAAAGATTTAAAATTTACTTTTCCAATCATATTCATGCTAAAAAGAAATTGAAGTTTAACTTCGCAACATATAAACTCCTTCGAAAGGTTATATTAAAGTAAAATTTTCAAAAAAAAAAGAATTGTTTTCGTCATTTTTAATTATTAGGTTTATGCCGAAGACTTAAAATCTACTTTTCCAATCATAGTAAAAATACATTGAATTTTTATTTTGCAATATATAAACTCCTTCGAAAGGTTATTATAAAGCAAAATTTTCAAAAAAATTGAATTGTTTTGATCATTTTTAATGACTAAGTTTAAATTGAAGACTTAAAATCTACTTTTCCAATCATATTTATGCTAAAAAGACATTAAATTTTAATTTCACAATAAAGCAACTCCTTCTTAAATGTTCAAAAAATTGAATTGTTTTGGTCATTTTTAATGATCAAGCTTAAACCAAAGACTTAGAATCTACTTTTCCAATCTTTTTTATGATAAAGCCATTAAATTGTGAACTACAAAATATATATACTTCTTAGAAATGTTATTATAAAGTGAAATTTAAAATAAAAACTTACAAGTTTTGGTCATTTTCAATTATTAAGTTTAAACCGAAAAATAAAAATCTTACTTTTTTCACCATATCAATGATAAAAGACAAAAAATTTGTATTTCAACACATATTAACTCCTTAAATAGGTATTAATTTTTTCAACAGGTTTCAACACTGTTATAGTGCTTTATTATTTTATTTTATTTGTATTTCTTTTATTATACCCCCGCTTTGAAAAAGCATCGGGTATATAGTGATGGCCGTGTCCGTCTGAAAGTCTGTCTGTCCGTCCGTCGCACATTTTTGGTCACAGTTTTCACAGCATGATTTCATATTTAGTCAGAAGCTTGATTATGATGAGTTGTAACGTGTAAGCTGTTTTCGGGTCTGTCGTATTGCTACTTCCTGTTTGCCGATATGTTGAAGTTTTACTTTAACAAACTATGGATGGGAAATTTTTGTCACAGTTTTCTCAGCTTATATATGTTGGAATAATTTCATATTTAGTCAGAAGCTTGATTAAGATGAGTTGTAATGTGTAAGCTATTTTCGGGTCTGTCGTGTTGCTACTTTCTGTTTGCCGATATGTTGAAGTCTTACTATAACACACTATGGATGAGAAATTTTCATCACAGTTTTCTCAGCTTGTATATGTTGGAATGATTTTATATTTGATCAGAAGCTTGATTATGATGAGTTGTAACGTGTAAGCTATTTTTGAATCTGTCGTGTCTCTACTATCTGTTTGCCGATATGATGAAGTTTTACTATAACACACTATGGATGAGAAATGTTCATCGCAGTTTACTTGAATTGTATGGGTGGGAATGATTTCAAATTTGGTCTGGAGCTTTATAATAATGAGTTGTAACCTGTAGATTATTTTGAGATCTGCTGTATTACCACTTCCTGTTTGCTTATATGTTGAAGTTTTACTGTAACCCTTAATGGATGAGAATTTTTTGTAACAGTTTATTTGGCTTTTATAGGTGGAAATGATTTCAAATTTGGACTGGAGCTTTATAAAAAATGAGTTTTAAAGTGTAAGCCATTTACAGGTCTGTTGTGCATGCACTTCCTGTTTGCTGATTCTTTGATGTTTAACTATAAGTAAACTAATGCTGTATTACCATTTCATGTTTTTTGGTATATGAGTAGGGCAATTTCAAATTTGGTCTGGACAATTGTTTAAAGAATCGTATTACACTTTGGAAGCGGGGGTATTCATTTGTGGCCCAGCAGACCACAGTACTTCTAGTATTTAAATACACATTCAAATAATTTCAAAAATTATTAAAAGCACTATCGCTCGTTAAAACATATAGAGTTATTGATTTCTTTGTCTTTTATGCGTTTAATGTAATACAGGTAATGATCAGTGTCGCGGGGGCGATTTATGGATATTTAAAACGTAGAGGTCAATTGAACTCTTTATATAATATAAGTTTTTACTTTGAGAAAACTGATCAGTGTCAGATACTAGGCGATTTATGGATATTATAATTGAATTATAGATATTAAAAAATAATCCGAGACAGCTGAACTCTTCATTTAATATACAATAATCAATCGAATTACTAATCAGTGTCACAGGGGCGATTAATGGAGATTTGAATTATAGATATCAATAAATCGAATTATGGAGATTTGAATTATAGAGATCAATAAATCGAATTATGGAGATTTGAATTATAGATATTAATAAATTGAATAATGGAGATTTGAATTAGAGATATCAATAAATCGAATATTGAGATTTGAATTATAGATATTCAAAAAAGAATTATAGATATATAATTCGTGTCGAATTATAGATATTAATAATTGAATTATAAATTTATGAATTATAGATATTAAAAAAATGAATTATAGATATTAATAATTCGCATTATTTATTAATATCTATAAATGATTTATTGATATTTAAAAGTGATTTATAGATATCTATAAATCATTTACTAATATCTATAATTCATTTATAGAAATCAATAAATAGCAAATAAATTCCACTACGGCTTTCCATAGAAAAAGATATGGTTGCTAGGTAGAATTCCCAAAAAATCAGGTCTTTGAGAGTTTAAGGAAATTTACCAAAATAAGAATCAAAGATTTTTGTAATTTGACTTTCCAAAATGATCATTATAATTGTAAGGAATTGAAAAAGATATGGTTGCTAGGTAGAATTCCCAAAAATGACAGGTCTTTGAGAGTTTCAGGGAATTAACCAAAATAAGAATCAAAGATGTTTGCAATTTGGCTTTTGAAAATGATCCTTATAACAAAAACGAACTGAAAAAGTTACGGCTACTAGGTAGAATTCCAAAAAATAACTGGTCTTTGAGAGTTCCAGGAATGTAAACCGAAACTGGAATAAAAATATTTTGCAATTTTATTATGAAAAATGTTTTTTTGATTCAAAATTATTAAAAAAAACATTGTTGCTAAGAAGAATTTCCAAAAATAGCTTGTCTTTGAGAGTTTCAGGAAATTTACCAAAGTGGGAATCATGTTATTCAATTCTTCGTGTTCAAAATTATCCTTGATACCAAAATATTCTTCAAATTTGAAATTGGATGCAAACATTTCAAAAATTATTGGTCTTTGACATTTTCAGGAAACTTACCAAAGTTGGAACCGGAATCAAAATTTCAACAACCTGTTACACATTTGCTAATTTTATGCAAAAATGTTAATTTTAATGTGATTCATTTAAGAATCAAAGACTCTATTTCATTTCTTTACAATTAACATTGAAATTTTTTTAGCAATATACTAAGTCCAAATTTGGAAAAAATACACACACAAAAAAGAAAAAAAAAGAAAAAAAAATCCAGTTTCTCAGCTTGAGGTAATTTTCTGACCATCATCTAATTTTTGACCACTTTTTGTGAAATTTCAGTAAGATTTATTAACTTCATTTGACTTCTAAAAAACTTTAACTTCACGGTTAAAATAAATTTCTTGCGCAAAAAAAAGTCCAAATACGAAAAAAATACGGATAAATCTAAAAATAAATTTTCAAAATTAATCAGCTAGAGGTAATTTTCTAACCATTTTCTAGCGTCTGTCCAAATTTCAAATGATTTGATGAAGATATTTATGTTTACAAAACTTAAACCACAGGGTTAAAATAAATGTTGACGACGACGCTGACGACACCAACGCCGACGACGGAATTTTGGATTGCTATGTCTCACTTCTGCGACATTCGTCAATAAATGACTGAAGCTCTTGTTTGCTCAGAGTTGATGCGCCAAAGACATCATCAATGAACCTTGATGGGCCTAAAAAATCCAAACAGTTTTTAGAACAACGCATCATACACTTTTTGGGCAGTATTCGCCCAAAAGGTATGAATGTAAAAAACAGTTTTATTCATAATTATTTTCATCTCTTTTCATCAATTCAGTCACGCATGAAATTTGCTGAGTAGTTAAGGTCTTTCACCACAAGTGAAAGACCTTATTGTATTTCTTCTGATTATTATTATTATTTTTTTTTTCCGCGGTCAAAAGAGTAAAAGTGTCGCGACATATCAATTCGATACTTTGTCATGTTATTCGACTTAGTGAGGGGTCGAAGCCACTGACCCTATGAAACCGATCTATTTTTGGTAACGGAGTTATCTCCCCGAAGACCGAAAACCTTGTTATCATGTTTGCTC
>MJUU01029515.1:0-28168 GCA_002080025.1 Modiolus philippinarum | reverse complement strand
AGTTTTTCTGCTTAAGTCCATATCTCAATACCTAGAAGTGGTAGGTTGATAATATTTGGTATAAAGGTTGGTCTTGGGTAGTACATGTCAGTCTGGCAGGTGTTTTTTGTCCTTGACCTCAATTTCACGGTCTAGTGAGCATGTTCACTTTTCTGATTAGTTCACATAGATTTCACATCAATTAAGAGGCCAGCAGGGACGGGCGAGACATCTTTTAGGGTCTTCACTTGTGGAGGTTTGCTCCTCAATTTGAAAAGAAATAGGTTTCCTGATAAATGTGATACTTTGTTAGAAAATTGAAAAAGTAGTTATTTAAATTGATAGGGTGATGGTCTTGTTTTTGAATTATAAGTGATTAAAAATTTGGTGGGAAACTGAACTCCTCTGAATTTTTTGTAGCTTTAACATTAGCACAGTTTGACCATGAATGAATTTGACAAAATAAATAGATTTAATAACTTTGTTTACTGAATGCTCATATAGATGTATAAATTGAAATTATGGATAAAAATAAGGGGGTCCAAAGGCAAAAAATTACAATGCTTTTATATAAGTGGATAAACCAGAGGAGTCCGATAATCTGACAGAAATACCAAAAACATGAGGAGTGATCCTTCTTCAGATGCAAGTTTGGTCAACAAATTCTTGGCCTGTGTATTTGATATACATGTAGTAATGAATTGATATTTGTTCAGAAGCTTTAGTGCAGTGAGTTTATTGTCTCTCTTTTCCAGTCTGTCTCTAATTAGGGCCCCGCCACATAGTGGCGGACGACCTATAGTAATCGCTCTGTCCATCCGTCTGTCCATGCGTCGTGTCCGGGCTATAACTTTTTTGTCTTTTGTGATAGGCTTTTGATATTTTGCATGTAGATAGATCACTTCAAGACGATGTGTCATGAACAATGATTGGTGACCTTTGACCTTGACCTTTGTCGCCAAGGTCAGATTTTTGCTTTTATAGTGACAAGTCGTGTCTGGGCTATAATTTTTTTATCTGACCGCAAAAAATTTGAGGTCGTATAATGGTATGGTGCTGTCGTCGTTGTCGTTGTCAGCGTTGTCGTCCGTAGACACTTTTGTTTTTGGTCAATAACTTAAGTTCTAGTTGATCAATCCATATGAAATTTTAAAACAATGTTCCTTGGCACAAAAGTAAGACTTTGACTTGTTTTTTAAATTGTGGCCCTGCCCCTTTCTAAAAAAAGGGGCCAAATTTGGTGTTTTCATATAGTTGGCTGTAGAATATTTATTATTCATCAGATTTTGATGGGGTTTCTTTTAGTGTGCTCCTGAGAAAATTTCCAGTCTGCAGTATGCAAATCGGATTTCATGCGGCATGTACTGTTCAGGAGATAAATGGGGCCCGAAAGGGGTGAATCTAAAAAAAAATAATTTTTTTAATTTTTAGTGCAGTTTTTTTCAGTGGATTCCTTATGAAAAATTAACATGGCGCTCAACCATCAGATTGTTTATAACTCCTTTCCTTTCTGAGCTATGAGGGGCCAAAATTGCATATGTTAAGATAACAAAAATTTTTTAGTTTTCATCGGATTTTGATGGTATTTTTTTCTTTGGATTATTCTTGTTGTAAGCTTTCAGTAGCATGTCAACAAATTTATCATAGTTCTTTCAGTTTCTGAGCTATAAGGGGTCAAAGGGGACAAAATTGTATTTTTTTTCAAATTATGTAAAAATTTATTTTTTATCTGATTTTAGTGGAGTTTGTTTCTTTGAATTCCTCTTGACACAAGCTTTTAGAAGTATGCCATTAGAACTGGAATATTTCTTACCGTTTCCAAGCTATAAGGGGCCAAACAGGGTCAAAATTGCAAATATGATTGATTGATTGAATATTGTTTAACGTCTGCTCTGCAATATTTCAGCTATATCAAGACGAGAACAAGTTTGTTAATAAATAATCACTTTGGGGTATGGAAAGGGCCATGGGACGGGAAATTCTGACTGCCACTGGAAAAGTAGGGTGAAATCCAAAAGGGCGGAGAATTTAGCCTTGTAGCCGATCACCTATGGACCACTCAAAAAAAGCTTGCTACAAGGGTTCTTTAACGTGCAGGAAGCGTGGCATTTCTTCCTACACGTGGACCTGAGTTTACATCCTATCCGAAAGATGGGTTGTGTATTTATTTATCCCGCACAACCACGGAATGGGTCCTATTTCTATATCCCGGGACCCTCGGGGTAATTTTATTTGTCATCGAATTTCAATGGGATTTTTCATTGGATTCCTCCTGAAGTAGGCTTTCAGGTGTGAGCGAACAGATTTTGCATATAGCTCATATGGTTCCAGAGCTATTAGGGATCAAAAAGTTGAATTTTATTTTCCGAAGTTTGTGTCCGTTAAGCTCTTTATTGTGTCCATCTAACTACTGTTTCAAGCCTTTTACTGTGTCCACATTCACTTTAAATTACGTTTGTTCAAATTTCAGTGGTCGACATGCTGCGGTCGTATCATGCTGTGCTTGGTGTAGCCCTTTTTTGTCTTTTGAGATAGGCTTTTGATATTTTGCATGTAGATAGATCACTTCAAGACGATGTGTCATGAACAATGATTAGTGACCTTTGACCTTGACCTTTGTCGTCAAGGTCAGATTTTTGCTTTTATAATGACAAGTCTTTCCGGACTATACCTTTTATGTCTTTTGAGGTGGGCAAATTCTTGGCCTGTGTATTTGATATACATGTAGTAATGAATTGATATTTGTTCAGAAACTTTAGTGCAGTGAGTTTATTGTCTCCCTTTTCCAGTCTGTCTCTAATTAGGGCCCCGCAATAGTGGCGGATGCCCTAAAGTAATCGCTCTGTCCGTCTGTCTGTCCATGCGTCGTGTCCGGGCTATTTGAGATAGGCTTTTGATATTTTGCATGTAGATAGATCACTTCAAGACGATGTGTCATGAACAAGGATTGGTGACCTTTGACCTTGACCTTTGTCGTCAAGGGCAGATTTTTGCTTTTCTAATGACAAGTCATGTCCGGGCTATAACTTTTTTGTCTTTATACCCCCGCAAACAAAGTTTGGGGGGTATATAGGAATCACCCTGTCTGTCTGTCCGTCCGTCCGTCCGGACGCACGAATGATACATTGTAAAACTTTTTTCACTGCAGGACTAGTAATGAAAAAATAAATATCAAATGATCAAAGAGAGAACAAAAATAATTAAAAAAAAATTAATATCTAAGACTTTCAATGGTTTGTGTGACTATACATTGTGAGACTCTTGGTTTGTGGGACTGTCCATAGTGGTTTGTTGAACTTTTTTTGAAGTCCCACAATGTATGTCCACACTTCTCGTAAGCGTAACTCCTCTTAAACCACTTGAAGGATTTTGATGAAACTTTACACAAAGGAAGGGCACTATATGGAGATGTGCATGAAGGAATATAATTATTGTCATAAACCAGGAAGGGGAGATAATTTGACTTTGACCTTTTGTTGATTCCCTATGTATGGGTTACCTCGTAAGCGCAACCCCTCTTAAACCACTCGAAGGATATTGATGAATCTTTACACAAGGAAAGGGCACTATATGGAGATGTGCATGAAGGAATATAATTATTGTCCGAAACTGAGAAGGGGAGATAATTCGACTCTGACTTTTCGTTGATTCCTATGTATGGGTTACCTCCTAAGCACAACTCCTCTAAAACCACCCAAAGGATTTTGATGAAACTTTACACAAAGAAAGAACAATATATGCAGATGTGCATGAAGGAATATAATTATTGTTTGAAATCAGGAAGGGGAGATAATCTGACTTTGACTAAATTCATTGATTCCCTATGTATGGGTATAAACCTTGTAAGCGCAACTCCTCTTAAACCACCTGAAGGATTTTGATGAAACTTTACACAAACGAAGAACACTATATGCAAATGTGCATGAAGGAATATAATTATTGTTTGAAATCAGGAAGGGGAGATAATTTGACTTTTACTTTTCCTTGATTCCCTATGTATGGATATAAACCTCGTAAGCACAACTCCTCTTAAACCACTCAAAGGATTTTAATGAAACTTCAGACAAAGGAAGGACACTATATGGAGAAGTGCATGAAAGAATGTAATCATTGTACAAAACCAGGAAGGGGAGATAATTTGACTTTGACTTTTAATGATTCCTTCTGCAATGATCTTTTTTTTTCAAAGAAATAATTTAAAGCATAGATATTGTGAAATCATTCTATAATAGCTATATAGATTTTTGTGTAAAATATTAAATAAGTTAAAAAAAGTGTATTTGTCTGATTTCAACAGAGTATTACATTGGAACCCTTGTGAAAAGTTCTTTCTTGAAGATTATATCATTGTGTCCATACTTGTATTGTGTCCACACTTGTATTTTGTCCACACCAACTTAAATTTGCACTTACCGTATTGATTCAGGGTTCAATGAGCGGGGGGTATATTTGGCTGCCATTCGGCAACAGCTCTTGTTTGAGATAGGTTTTTGATATTTTGCGTGTCGATAGATCACTTCAAGATGATGTGTCATGAACAATGATTGGTGACCTTTGACCTTAACCTTTGTCGTCAAGGGCAGATTTTTGTTTTCATACTGACAAGTTGTGTCCGGGCTATATCTTTTTTGTCTTTTGAGATAGGCTTTTGATATTTTGCATGTAGATAGATCACTTCAAGACAATCTGTCATGAACCATGATTGGTGACCTTTGACCTTGACCTTTGTCTTCAAGGTCAGATTATTGCTTACATTCTGTTGATATCTTGATGATATGATGGTGTCCATACTTGTGTAGTGTCCACACTTGTACTGTGTCCACACCTGTATTGTGTCCACACACACTTAAATTTGCACTTATATTACAGCGGGCCCACAGAGATGGCTGCCATCTCTCCGATGTCTAGTTGTTTTCATGTAGTAATGATTTGATATTTGTTCAGAAGCTTTAGTGCAGTGAGTTTTACAATGCTTCACCTTTCCAGTTTGTCTCTTAACTACCTATTGTTGCTTAACTGAAAAATATGGCAGAGGCCATCTGTATCACAGATACATTTTCCTTCATTTGAAAATGTTCAGATAGGTAGCATTTGCATGAAAAAGAATTTTGAATTTACATGTGACTGACCATGTCAAATGGTATGGAAGTTTATTATATGTATATACATGAAGATGATGAACAACAATAAAAGCGCTGTTTTGCTTGGCTTCACCATGAATTTGTAGAGACTATGTCTCATGTGCATTTACTCTATATCCTTTCATTGATCAATTCCATTTTCCTATTGTGTTGTTGAAATAAAGGGAGAGTTGCTTGACCTACATGTATACTCCCGTCTCACTTCTCCGTGGGTAACACTTCTTCATGGTATTCATGTTCATTTCAACCAAATCTTTAATTGTGACGTCACCGTTACTGCCTAGCTACGTACCACGAAGATATGAGCTACCAGTATATATACAGGATAAATACAAATAAAATTCAGGATTACTGTCTGCACATTCATGGTCCTTTACTGCTTCACATTTTCACGTTCAGAGTTGGATCAGTACCCCATTTCTACCCATTTTACATTTACACTCATGTTCAAGATTCAAGATATTTGTTAATGTTATATTATATACTTATTTTATATTAGTGTGAAGATTATATAATGTGTCATTGACTATTAAATGGTTCTTTTCATTTTCACAGGGGTTGATTTCAAGATGAAAACATTACAAATAGATGACAAAAAAGTAAAAGTTCAAATTTGGTAAGGTTTATTGTTCAGGAATTACTGCCTTGTTTTTATCATTATGAGAAATGTGCCAGACATTACATCACTATAGGTGTCAAGTAGTCTTATAATTATTTGTATTTCATCAATAAATAAGTAAAATCAAATTATGAATAGTACACAAGCATGTTATGGAAAGACATGAAGTTGAGTAACACTTTTAAAGTTTTTCTTTCCTTTTCTGTCTAGGAGGAATAACAAGTACTAGGTCTTTAATGTAAAGTACATTGTAGTTCTGGTGTCTAAACACTACATGTAGCATCCATTTTACACATGTAATGAAAATTGAAATTTACTATTTAAATTTTGTCAAAATGATTTTGTATAGTTTATTGATAATAAATGAAATAGGAAAAAGTAGCATTTATACTGTAAGTTTACTGTAAAATATATCTCTTTTGGAAAAACTTTTTATTTATTAAGGGGAGATAATTATATTGAAATAAATAGAGAAAAAACACAATTTCATCTTCATTTTTTTTCAAAAATATATCTGTTTACCCCTCTTTTGTATTTCATATTTCCAAAATGATTTTTTCATATCTCTTTATCTTTCATTTTCATCAAAATCTATCATTTTATTCATATTCAAGTATTCAAATTTGATTTTCTTCCTATAAAAACTATATTGAAAAGTCAAAATCTTTGCTATTTTTGGCAGCTTCTGCTGGCAAACAAGTAAAGTGACCTATTGATTTTTCCCTAAAATTTTGAAAAAGGTTAAATAAGCATATCACAGAAAACTAGAAAAATCTATTGTTTCATCTGAGTCCTACAAACTATACTAACACTTAGGTTTACTAGCTATTACCAGCACTGAAGATATCATCTATCTTTGTCTTGTTCACTGATAGGCTATCAACAAGTTACATATTACCACTCTCAGATAGTGTCATTATTATACAGAAAAGATTAATTCATAATGCTAAAAATTATATATATGTTTCAGCTATTCCAGGTACCAGTATACCCTTGTATACCTAGGTAAACCAGAGTCAGTTTTCCAAAGATTTTATGCATTATTGCTACATATCCAGCCAAAATGTTTCAAATACAATTTAAAGTTTGTCTTCAGAACCAGAATAAAACAAATTGCTTTTTCGGTATAACATAGATTTTAAATTAATCAAATTTAGATTGCAGTTTCAATACAATTCACGTAAACACTACCAAAACACTGTATAGCGGGTAATGTTCATGAGGTTCTTATTTTCACTATATTTGGGAGGATTATGGAAGCTAAAAAAAACTTTCGAAATTAAAGTCAGTATATTTTTAAACATGTTTATTCTTCACATAATTTTTTTCCATTCACAACAAAATTGATAACCCCTAAAATTGAGTACCCCTCTTATGGGAATGAATGCCGAAATTTTACTACACAGAAAAATTACTCCCTATACGGTATTGAATATATCAGGCAAATAAAAATTTTAGAAGATTAATTGTCAGGGTATCATAATATTAGAAGACTTTGACTACACATGCAGTTTATCAAAATGGAAAAAAAACTGACATGTGAAAATTTCCGTCAGTACCAGAAATAATATATAAATAATGTATAGCTGGGAGGGTGACAAAACAGATTGTTACCCCAAGAAAATATTGTTAACCGATGTGATGCATAGGTTCACAATGTTTTTTCAGGGGTAACGAGCTACTCTTGTTGCCCCAGTAGCTATATGTTATTAATTTTATTAAACTGAATGTTTTTTAATGATGATCAGCATTGAAAATCATTGATCCATGAACAATGTTACCTTCTGCTCACTGATGCATGAAAAATGTTACACTTTGCAGATTGTTACATTGTTCATGCATTGGTGGATCCAGAGGAGGGTTCCGGGGTTGGAACCCCTCCCCCTTTTTACTGGACAATCATGTATTTTTTAATGAATATCCTGATGTTCTATAAAGAAATACCCCCAAAAATTTTCGTGCCTTGCTCTGCTCGCCGAAATTTCCAATTGGAACCCCCTTTTCTAATTGCCTGGATCCACGCCTGTCATGATTCAATGATTCCATGTGTTAGGCTAGGCTGGCACATACTTCTTAACCAATGTGAAAACAGGACATGGAGTATAATGAATGTAAATGTAGTGGTAGACATGTTTATAACCACTCTACTAACACACAGAATGCAATACTGAGGATAACCATTGAATTTAGGAATACACTTTTCTGTTACAACAGAATATCTGAATTTTTAGCTCACCTGGCCCGAAGGGCCATGTGAGCTATTGCCATCACTATGCGTCCGTCGTCCGTCGTCTGTCCGTCAACAATTTCAAAAATCTTCTCCTCTGAAACCGCTGGGCCAAATGCAACCAAACTTGGCCTGAATCATCACCAGGGTATGGCTTCTCAAAGTTATGTTCGATAAGTTGTCCGGTCAAAAAACATGGCCGCCATTGCTAAAAATAGAACATAGGGGTAAATTGCAGTTTTTGGCTAATAACTCGAAAACCGTTACAGATATTAAAAATCTGACAAGCAGTAAAAATGATCAGCATGATGAGATCTACCCACTGTGCAATTTGCAATTTTGAAGAAAATCTTAAAACCCATCCCGGAGTTATATCCCTTTTTCCGTTAAATTTTCAAAATTTTTGCATTTTTTATTTTTTATTTCAAAAAGTGTAACAGATAGCAGTCAAGTGTAAATTGCAAAAATGTTCAGCATATCAAAATCTACTTGCCCTGAAATTTTGAAGAAAATCCATAAACCCTTGTAGGAGTTATTGCCCTTTTTTCACCGAATTTTTTAAAATTTTCGTATTTTTCAGCTATTAAATCCAAAACTATAGAAGATGAAGGTTAAGTGTAAATTGATGAAATGTTTGCCATGCTGTGGTGACTTCAAAACTGATGTTGAAATTTGTTCCTTGACCGCCATTTTCAAAATGGCCGCCAAAAAAAGGCGGGAAAATTCAATATTGTCCGATTTCAATGAAATTTGGTTTCCAAATAGATCTTGATGTTGCGAGTTCAAATCCGGTGTTGAAAATTGTTCCTTGACCGCCATTTTCAAAATAGCCGCCAAAAAAAAGGTGGGAAAATTCAACATTATCTGATTTCAATGAAATTTGGTTTCCAAGTAGATATTGATGTTGTGACTTCAAAACCGATGTTGAAAATTGTTCGTTGACCGCCATTTTCAAAATGGCCGCCAAAAAAGGCGGGAAAATTCAACATTGTCCGATTTCAATGAAATTTGGTTTCCAAATAGATATTGATATTGAGACTTCAAAACCGGTGTTAAAAATTGTTCGTTGACCGGCATTTTCAAAATGGCCGCCAAAAAAGGCGGAAAAAATTCAGCATTGTCCGATTTCAATGACATTTGGTTTCCAAATAGGTCTTGATGTCGCAACTTCAAAACTGATGTTAAAAATTGTTCGTTGACCGCCATTTTTAAAATGGCCACCAAAAAAAGGCGGGAAAATTCAACATTGTCGGATTTCAATGAAATTTGATTTCCAAATAGATATTGATGTTGCTACTTCAAAACCAATGCTGAAAATTGTTTGTTGACTGCCATTTACAAAATGACGTCTCGACTTCAAAACTGGTGTCGAAAGTGGTCCTTAGCAAGAACCTTTTTTGTCAAAAAAAGAAGCCCAACAAAGAAATATAGTAAAAGATGATCAGACTTTAAAAAAAGTTCAAGATATTGGAGGTGTTCGAGCTACAAAAGTTTGAGAAACTGAAGATCAACTGTATAACTTACAATGTTTCCTTGATTAAGGCAACTGAAAGCCAGGTGAGCGATACAGGCTCCTGGGAGCCTCTGGTTTATATATATACTTGATTCTTTTTATTATACAGGGACACTGCTGGCCAAGAACGATTTGAATCCATTACCAAACAGTTCTATAGACGTGCACAAGTAAGAAAACTTTTATCTATATTTATACTTAATCCACTATGACGTTTTTCAGTTCATCTTCTCCAATCAGTTTTTATATGACTGCAAAAATTTTGCGGTCATAGAATGGTATGGCGTTGGCGTCGGCAGCGTTGGCGTCGTCCGTGTCTGTGGACAGCATAACTTTGGTTCTAGTGGACGGATCATGATCAAATTTTATGATGTTTCTTGGCACACCCGTAAACTGAGGTTTAAATTTTCAGTTTTTGGCCCCCGCCCATTTTAGAAAAAGGGGTGAAATTGTGTGTTTTAACATGTTTGTCTGTAGAATCTTTATTATTAATCGGATTTTGATTAGGTTTCTTTCATTGTGCTCTTGAGGAAATTTCCAATCAGGAGTGTTTGAACGGATTTCACATAGCATGTACTGTTCCCGAGATAAATGGGGCCCAAAAGGGGTGAATCCCAAAAAATTATTTTCAAAATTTTTTTGTCCAATTTGTTTTTTTTCTAACGGATTCCTTATGAAAAATTAACGTGCAGTTTACTATTAGATTTTTGGTAACTTGTTTCCTTACATAGCTATGAGGGGCTGAACGGGGCCAAAAGATTACCTAAAATTTTTATTTTTCATCAGATTTCAATGGGATTTTTTTTCTTTGGATTCCTCTTGATATAAGCTTTTGGTAGCATGTCAAATGATTTGGCATAGATCTTACTGTTTCAGAGCTATAAGGGGTCAAAGGGGCCAAAACTAAATTTGCAGATTACCTAAAATTTTTATTTTCATCGGATTTTGATAGGATTTTTTTCTTTGGATTCCTCTTGACATAAGCTTTCGGTACATGTCAACGGATTTGGCATAGCTGTTACCATTTTCTAGCTATAAGGGGTCAAAGGGTCCAAAACTTCAAATTTGCTTATAACCTAAAATTTTATTTTTCATCAGATTGCGATGGGATTTTTTTCTTTGGATTCCTCTTGACATAAGCTTTTGGTACATGTCAACGGATTTAGCATAGCTCTTACCAATTTCTAGCTATAAGGGGTCAAAGGGTCCAAAACTGTAAATTTGCTTATTACCTAAAATTTTATTTTTCATCGGATTTCGATGGTTTTTTTTTCTTTGGATTCTTCTTGATATAAGCTTTTGGTAGTTTGTCAACTTATTTGGCATAGGTCTTACCGTTTTTGAGCTATAAGGATGCCAAGGGGCCAAAACTGCAATTTGCGTATTACCAAAAATTTTAATTTTCATCGGAGTTTGAAGGGATTTTTTTCTTTGGATTCCTCTTGATATAAGCTTTTGGTAGAATGTCAATGGATTTGGCATAGCTTTGACCGTTTCCGAGCTGTAAGGGGTCAAAGAGGAACCATAAGGAGTCACAAGGGCCAGTTTTCATTTTCCCTAGTTTGTGTCCAGCTAATTACTGGGTCAATCTCCTTATTGTGTCCTTGTAATTATTGTGTCAAGCTCCTTAGTATGTCCATACTCACTTTAAATTACACTTGTTCGAATTTCAGTGGTCGACATGCTGCGGTCGTATTATGCTGCGCTCAGCGTAGCTCTTTATTTAATTTCATGTATCTGTTTGAAAGACAACTTCTATCAATTTTCTTCTCAGCTCACCAACAGCAGAACTTGGTCATTTAAATTTACAACTGCTCAGCATGCTCAGCTGTGAAAATTGTACTTTTACACTACTTCTCTGAATGGTCACACCTGAGCAGCTATATTCATGTATTTAAATTAATCGACTACATACTGCTGTTGATCAGCTGAAAAGAAAATTTATTATACCCCCACAACGAAGTTTTGGGGGGGGGGTATATTGGAATCACCTTGTCCATCCGTCCGTCTGTCTGTAGACATTTTTTGTCCGGAGCTTATCTAGGAAACCCTTCAATATTTCTCAATCAAATTTTGTATGCATGTTAGTAACCATAAGAACTTTTGCATCTCCTATTTTCAGATTTATTCATTGATTTTTTAAAAGGTTAGAGCATTTTTGGGATGTTCGGACTTAGAATTTACTGAAAAAATTTGTCCAAAGCTTATCTCGTAAACCCTTCTGAATATCTTTTTCAAATTTTGTCAGAATGTTTATTATCATATAAACATGTGCACCTGGTATTTTCAGATTGATTCATTAAATTTTGAAAAATTTACGACTACTTCAATATTTTTGTACTTAAGTACCCATATGGAAAATTTTTGTCCAGAGGCAATCTCAGATCCTCTTTAGAATATCTTTTTCAAATTTTGTCAGAATGTGTAGTACCTTATGAACCTATGCACCTGGTATTTTCAGACTAATTCATCAAATTTTGAAAAAGTTATTGCAACTTTGGTGTTTGAACTTTGTATATTTTCTGGAAAAAATGGGGGAGATACATCATAGTGTTCATAGTTGTATTGTGTCCACACTTGTACTGTGTCCACACCTGTATTGTGTCAATGCACACTTTAATTTGCACTTACCATATTGATTCAGGATTCAATGAGCGGGGGTATAACTGGCTGCCAATATTCGGCGACAGCTCTAGTTGAAGATAGTTTTGAAAAAGTAAGAGGCAACTTTCAAAACTGATTGAGGTGTACGCATTGAGAAATGACCCAAGGTCATATATGATTTACTATAACATCTTGATTTTTAGGTCACCCAAGCCAACACTTGCGAATTGCCTTTCTTCGTCCTTTAGTTTTTTGACATATTCATCACCTCCTCTGAAACCACCAAAGCAAATTGAAGTAGACTGTACTGGAATGATGTATTGGTCCTTTAAAAAGATTGCTCATTTCATGCAGATTTGACAAAAAACATGGCTGCAAGCTCAGAACTAGTTTTACATTGGCCCAGTTGGAAAATCATATCTCAAACCCCTGAAGCAAAATTTAAACTGTCTTTGCATGAATGAAGTATGGAATTTATTTTTCAAAAGTTGCCCATTTTGCTCTTACCTGACAAAAAACATGTCCACCAGCAAGGAACTTAGTTTAAAATTGAACCTTATATATGGAAAACATTGTTTTCATCATTTGCTCTGAAACTATTGAAGCCAATTTAATTAAACTGTATTGGAAGGTCCTATTCAAGTATTGCTCAATTTATTTAGATTCTCCAAACAAGCATGGCTGCAAGCACAGAACATAATTTAACATTGGACCATACAGGAAAAACATTATTTTCATCATTTGCTACATTGTATAAACAATTTGTCATTTGAGTGATACAAACTCAGTCCATGAGCCTCCAGTTTAACTTATGTTGTTTGGTGGTGAATGTTTTTTGGCAATAAGATTGGAAATGGTGTAATATAAACAAAAATGATAGGCTACCAATCCTGTTTTCAAGATAATATCTATATTATGGCTATTTTATAATATTTTTCATATTTGTTTTTACTGTTGAGAGAGCAAATGAATTTGTGAATGTTTAAATTTACATATTTTATAATGATTTCAGGGAGTGCTGTTAGTATATGATATCTCTAGTCGAGCTTCATATGAAGCTATACCAAAGTGGTTGTCCTATGTTCAGGAGGTATGTTTGTAAAACAAGGAGGTATGGTGTAAACCAAAATTTCAATTTTATAAGGTAATGTACACCAAAGGAAAATTAAGCTGTTATATTTTTTGTAGTTTAAATGAAACTTCAAACAGTGAATGATGGTGCCTTGTACAAGCTTATGGCGGATTTCTTGAATGATTAACGTATTTTATTTGCAATTCATCAATGAATATACCAATATTCCTCTAGTAACACCTATAAAACTCCTTTCTTTTGTCTGCTAATCAATTACTCAACTTTCTATAGAATTCTATTGTATACCAATTTGTACTGCCTGAAGGGGTTTACCTTGATACTCCAGTGGTGACAAATTGGTATACAATAGAATTCTATAGAAAGTTGAGTAATTGATTAACAGACAAAAGACAGGAGTTTAGAAGGAGTTCTTATAGGTGTTACTAGAGGAATATTGGTATATTCATTGATGAATTGCAAATAAAATACGTTAATCATCTAGGAAATCCGCCATAAGTACAAATGTATGCCATGGTAAATGTCCAAAGATGATATGTTTGTGACAGGACAACAGAATGGCATACATGAAAACAGAATGGCTTATAACAATATTTCTTTAGTTCACTCAGAAGCACATGAAGAGGTCCAAGGTTCAATGCCTGGAGGTGACCATAGAGAATTTTTATACCCCCCGCAAACAAAGTTTGGGGGTATATAGAAATCCCCTTTCATGTCCAGAGCTGAACTTTTGTACTGTAGCACCTAGGATTATCAAACTTGGTATATGGATGCATCAAAGGAAGGCGATGTTCGCATACCAAATTAAGGTCACTGTGACCTTGACTTTGACTTTTTACCTTTATGATAGTGGAACCATGTGTATTTCGTGTCCAGAGCAGAACTATTGTCCCGGTGCACCTAGGATTATCAAACTTGGTATGTTGATGCATCATGGGAAGGCCATGTGTCGCATACCAAATTTAGGTCACTGTGACCTTGACTTTAACCTTTGACCTTTATGAAAGTAAAACCATGTGCATTTCGTGTCTGGAGCAGAACTTTTGTACCATAGCACCTAGGATTATCAAACTTGGTATGTGGATGCATCATGAGAAGGTGATGTGTCACATCCCAAATTGAAGTCACTGTGACCTTACCTTTGACCTTTATGATAGTAAAACCAAGTGCATTTTGTGTCTGGAGCAGAACTTTTGTACTGTAGCACCTAGGATTATCAAGCATGGTATGTGGATGCATCATTGGAAGGTAAATTTAAGTCATAGTGACCTTGACTTTGACCTTTGACCTCTATGATAGTAAAACCATTTGCATTTCGTTTCAGAGCAGAACTTATTTACTGTAGCACGTTGGATTATCAAACTTTGTATGTGGATGCATCATAAGAAGGCAATGTGTCGCAACACTTTGACCTTGACTTTGACCTTTGACCTTTATGATAGTAAAACCATGTGCATTTTGTGTCTGGAGCAGAACTTTTGTACCATAGCAGTAGCACCTAGGATTATCAAATTGGTATGTGGATGCATCATGAGAAGGTGATTTGTCGCATACCAAATTTAGGTCATTGTGACCTTGACTTTGACCTTTAACCTTTATGATGGTAAATCCTTGTTCATTTTGTGTCCTGAGCTTGGTTAAATCGACCTTGTTTATTATTTAATGTTTTACACTTTATATGAAGTAGAAGATATGACCTGATTGGAATAAAACCTGCAACTTCAGTCCTGACAGGCTTTATGTCTGTTAGATTTACTTTCCAATTACCATGTGGGTGAAGGTCAAAATTTCAAAATGACATGCCTTGGTACTCAAATGCAGATGCGGGGTGTATTAGTCTGGCTTTGCCGCCAACTCTAGTTTTTAATGAGATCTATTCTTCCAGTTACATTTGGTGCCCATTGTAAAAACTCACGTGGATAAAAGTGAAAAAAAATGTAAATGAGAACCAAACATGGTCACAATGACCCAAGGGGGTTTTAAAAAGAAATTTGGTATTGCAATCCAGCAACTTACCCAAGATGGCTGCTAGCTTGATACAAAGTTTTATAGTTAGATCCTATGGAATTTCTTTCAAATATTTTCTCTAAACCTAAATAGAACATTGATGGGCTAATGATGTCAATAGTCCCTAAATGGTGTCAGGCAAGTCCACACCTCATCTAAGATGCCACCTAGTATGTGCTGGACCTTATTGAAAAAGAAGTCACAGATCTTCTTTGTAAAACTGGGGTCTGGTAGTCAACACCTTAACAAAGATTGCAGTCAGTAGTGAATATAGTTTTACTCTAACATAGAGGGATTTTAAACTGTCTTAGGACAAAATTTTTTCATAATCTATTCGAGGGGTTACTGGAAGAAGGTGCTATCGATATATATATTTGTTAAACCTGTAACCCCTGGTATTTTGCTACTATGACTGGGACTTTTGATCTTAACAAGTGGGTTGGGGGTATGAAATAAAAATAAAGAAAAAAGATTGAAAATAATGGAGATGACAAAATAGAAGTTTCCTTTATTTTCTGAAATGAGTGCATGACTTTTATGTGAAAAAAAAATTTGAAAAATAAGTAAATACCATATTTGAATTACTAATGAATTACTAATGAATTACTAAACTGAATTCTATTTTTGTCAAGCCAAATATAACATATTTAAAGTACTTTTTCATACTGTTTTCCCTAGAAGAATGACATTTTTCAATAATTTACGTTCGTTTGGAAAGCGATTTATTTATTTTTTTAGATGCAAGAGAATAGAGTAGGGATATAAAATAAATTAAGTTATCTTGACCAGTTTTATTTTTATTTTACTCTCTAAAAAATAGGGTAGGCCCTCCCATAAAACAGAAAATAAAAAAGATGTTGGCCTTAAAGACATTTTATTTGTGAGCTATTAGTCTTAGAACCTCTTGTGTGTTATTTTATTGACATTGTCAGATAGTATTGTGATTTTTATCGATACCTGCAGATGTTTTGTGACATGATTATATTAATGATTTCAGTTTTGTAAAGAAGATGTGAGTGTGATGTTACTGGGTAATAAGTGTGACAGGGAGGACAGAAGACAGGTGACAGAGAGAGAAGCTAGTCAGGTAAAGTGTTACTGCAGTCTACTGGGTAATAAATGTGACAGAAAAGACAGAAGACAGGTGACAGTGAGAGAAGTTTTTCAGGTAAAGTGTACTACAGTCTACTGGGTAATAAATATGACAGAGAGGACAGAAGACAGGTGACAGAGAGAGAAGCTAGTCAGGTAAAATGTACTACAGTCTACTGGGTAATAAATGTGACAGGGAGGACAGAAGACAGGTGACACAGAGAGAAGCTTGTCAGGTTAAGTGTACTACAGTCTACTGGGTAATAAGTGTGACAGGGAGGACAGAAGACAGGTGACAGAGAGAGAAGCTAGTCAGATAAAGTGTACTACAGTCTACTGGGTAGAGGACAGAAGACAGGTGACAGTTAGAGAAGCTAGTCAGGTAAAGTGCACTACAGTCTACTGGGAAATAAATGTGACAAGGAGGACAGAAGACACGCGACAGAGAGAGAAGCTTGTCAGGTAAAGTGTACTACAGTTTACTGGGTAATAAGTGTGACAGAGAGGACAGAAGACAGGTGACAGTTAGAGAAGCTAGTCAGGTAAAGTGTACTACAGTCTACTGGGTAATAAGTGTGACAGAGAGGACAGAAGACAGGTGACAGTGAGAGAAGCTAGTCAGGTAAAGTGTACTAAAGTCTACTGGGTAATAAGTGTGACAGGGAGAACAGAAGACAGGTGACAGAGAGAGAAGCTAGTCAGATAAAGTGTACTAAAGTCTACTGGGTAATAAGTGTGACAGGGAGGACAGAAGACAGGTGACACAGAGAGAAGCTAGTCAGATAAAATGAACTACAGTCTACTGGGTAATAAGTGTGACAGGGAGGACAGAAGACAGGTGACAGAGAGAGAAGCTTGTCAGGTAAAGTGCACTACTGTCTACTGGGTAATAAATGTGACAGAGAGGACAGAAGACAGGGGACAGATCTAGAGAGAGAAGCTAGTCAGGTAAAGTGTACTACAGTCTACTGGGAAATAAATGTGACAGAGAGGACAGAAGACAGATGACAGTTATAGAAGCTAGTTAGGTAAAATGTTCATGTCAAATCTACAAACTTGAAGGGATTGTACAAACAAATTTGCTTTTGATTTTTATACCCCACCACACATAGTGACAAGGCTTTACATGTATTTGATACCCTCAATCATGTGTCTGTCTGTGTCTATCTGTCCCCTAAGGTTTCTGACTGATAAGTGATAACTTTTGAACAAATGCAGGATGTTGTCTTCAAACTTGGTATGTAAGTTGTTTACCAAAAAAAACTCAATTTTTGGCTCAAAATTCCAAGGGGGTCCTGGAGTTATGTCCATTGAAACTTAGAAATTTTGTGAATTTAATGGTTAGCTATTGGTAAATTGTAAATTGGCATACTTCTAAATTGTGAGTTGATAACAAGATTACAAGTCCCAAGTTAAGATTTTCAGTTCATAGTGTTATGCTCCTTGAAACTTCAATTCAAAGTTTGACGTTTTTGGGGTTTTGTGTGTGTGTGTGTGTGTGTGTGGGGGGGGGGTTGTTTCTGACCAATTACTTCTGAACAAAAATTGCAGATAGTCTCAATTTTGGAAAGTGAGTTGCTTATTCCAGTGCTTGGACTAAGTACAGTTATGTGTGGAAAAAGAGATATGCCCCTTAAAACTTTTAAAATAAATTTTAGGGTTTCCCACTTAAAACTTGAAAAAATCTCTAAACCAAGTCCAGGTACCAGGAAGAGTTCAGAATAGAGGATGGTTCTGGAGTTATTCTGTTTGAAATTGAAAAAAAAATATGATGGGGTACGATGTAATTCAACATTACTTTTTGCGATAAATGTACTGGTAAATGTTGTTTAAAGGTACTTCTTTATAAAAGAATCGACGTAAATATAAAACAGAATGAATGTAAGAGTGTTGGTACAGAGCTGCTATTATCCTACAAGGAGGTTTGGATTTTAGTTTAATTTACTGTGGTTGTTCCTAGTTGGATTTCCAACAGAATAGTTGCACAGACATTCAAGAATCACTTTATTTCTATAAATTTCAATTTTATTTGATCATAGACAATTAATAGGGTGTATTTATAAGCTATGAATCCTGAAACCATTCAATGATCATACGGAAATTTTCTTCATTTTTAAGAAATGGAAATATTACTAGATTCTTCTCTTATACCATGTATACAGAAGTGTAATGATATAGAATATAGCACATCTTTATATTTCAATGCTCTACATTAAGCCAGAAAAGCAATATCAAAGACAAGAGTTCTTCAGACTTTGTTTATGTGCTAGAAGATTGGATAGCCATCTAATGTACAATCCAAATATGTATTTTATAGGATGCAGAAAGGGTCTTCTTGATACAGCTGAAAGATAAAAGTGACAAAATTTATCTTTTTAGATCTCATTGTATTAAATCATTGTACTGTCGGTTATTTCAGTTTGCTAAAGAGAAAATGATAATGTTTAGAGAAACCAGTGCAAAGAGCTGTGACAATCTAGAACAGGTAGAATTTATGTGTACTTAAAAGCCAAACATTAAATTTGATACATACAAGAAAGTTTATTTGATAAGTTTCATTTTTTGCATGAACAACATAAAAATCAACCAACATCTGGAACAGAATAGTACAGAGAATTATATTGTATAGCCTTTTAGCTCATCTGGTCTAAAAGGCCATGTGAGCTTTTGCCATCTCTTTGCATCTGTCATCCGTCTTCTGTCCGGGCGCTTTTCATTTGGGTGCATTTTAAAAAGTAGGGATATTTCATTTGGGCGCAAGAAAAGTATTTAAAATGGGCACACATTTCACACAGGTAAATTGAACAGGTAAGTAAGTTACAGGTAGTTTATCATATATTTACATAAAATATATTCGATCCTAAATAAGTATTTCCGTGGCTTTTGAGAGTTAACATATTTAAAAAATAAAACGAGTAAGTCATAGTATAAATAATAAAATACCGAAGTTACTATTAATTTAGTTTCTGCATATGTGCATTTCGACATCTTATGTCTCTTCAGTGCAGATCAAATAAAAACATTTGTAACTCCATATACCGTTATATGTGATAAAATTGTGTAGTGTGCTATGATTTTAACTGTTTTAGCCAATTCTATATGATATGAACATTTTGATATTTTAATTGCATTGACATCGCAGCGGTAAATAAATACAATGAATTATCCTGTCCCTACTTAAACCCCCCCCCACTGGTGAATGGGGATGGGGTTGTATGGCTTACAGAAGAGGCACTTTTTATATCTGTATTGTTACATTTTCCCACCATTTCACATATTATTTAATTCAATAAGCTATTTTTCGATTAGTGTCTATCCAAAGGATAGAATTCTATCCTATGTTACAACCTGGGTGACCAACCTCACGCAATCAAACATTAGTGATCATACCCATGCTAAAAGAATCCTTTTCAGGAAACCTTGTACAATCTTTCTGATCTCATAAAAAACTCTGACACTCAATATGGTCTATTTTCATTGAACAGTAATTTGATTGCCCGAACTTTTCAACACTTAAATGGTGCCCGAATTCGTTAATTAATCATAGAATTAATTTCCCATTCATAAAATTTGTGTGTAGATGTATGAATATGGAAGACCGATGCCTTTATTTACATTTGTATGAATGGCGTAAACGTACTTCCCTGAACCGTCAATGAAACGATGTGGCTGTTAATAAATCATAAAAGAACAATGCATTGGAAATAAAAAAAATCAAATTCATTAGCTGTCGAGAACAACAGTCCATTATTTACAATCTACGGAAGACGTAATGTTTGTTTACATTTCTAGTTATCAATGAATGGAAAAGTACGGCTGTTCCACGTTGGCTGTTCCATTATACTTGTTGCGATTGTCATTTTGCAGTGTCTTCTCCGAGGTCCGCGTTCGGTATACATGTAATGGCCGACTCAAAANTACATCGGTAAATACAAAGTATTACCTGGAAACAGTTGTCAAGGTGCATATTCCGAAACAGACGATATTTTGCAACGATCGGGGTTGGAATTGACTAAATTCGAAATAGGATCAGGCAGGGGTGTTGAAATGTTGATTGCAGTTCCTCCAACAATGTTCAGTCCGGGGTGTTGCGTGTTAATTGCCGTTGATCAGAGTTTGGTCAAACAAAACTTGAGATAATGTCATTTGAGTATTTACAATGCATAACAGTCATTTTTCAATTGCATGAGAATGTATATCATAGCGCGAATTGAGATGCATTGTTGCACAAAGAATCTCACAGATCATCGTTTTCATGTCTTTGTGTGTTTCTTGGACGAATTATTATCTCCATAAAGAGCAGGGTATTGCTGCTCAGGTCTTGTCAGCTTTTGCGTCTTGTCAGCATTTACAAACCTTTCATTCAGGTCTCTTCATTAGAATTAAATTTCAAACTGTACTTGATCAAGATGGTGCTGTCATTGTTTAGTCTATGTTGAGTGTACAGCAGGGAACCCATGATATGTAATAGGTTTCTGGAATAAAATCAAAATTCTTTGAATAGCTGTCTCGAATGGTTTGATTGCCATTGATTGGCTGGTGTGATCAAATGCAGATGGCTACCAGTAATTACTTGTTCACTGTCAGAAAGGCATGTTAATTTTCTTGATGAGCAAAACATGGTTTTTGTACCTTTCTTGGTTTTGATATCATCATTATAATTAGACCCATAGTAAAAAATGAGTAATTATGCACGACATAGACAGGCAATTATTTATATCATACATGGACAGTGTACATAAAATATCAATAGATTAGATACTGATCATTGCCATCATAGACACTAATCCACCAGTCCCTTTGGGACTTTGATTGCTTTACATCATACAGTTAAAATACAGGTAAAATAACTATGCGCCTAAATGAAAGATTTTTATTTGCGCCCAATTGAAGTAATTTTTTGCACCCATTTGAAAAAATTTTGTGCCTAAATGAAATGCTTATGTGCCCAAATGAAATGCGCCGTTCTGTCCTCCGTTGTCTGTCGTCCATCTGTTAATAGTTTTAAAATAGAAAAAAGAAGGGAAACGGGGAATGCGTCGAAGAGACAACGACCCAAAGGGGAGTAATAACAACTCAAAGCCACCATAAGATCTTCTATCCTATGTTAAAAGTATTTTCCTCTGCAACTGCTAAGCCCAACCAAATTTGGCCCTAATCATCACCAGGGTATGCAGTTTCAAAATTATGTTTGATTAGTCTGTAAACCAAACAACATGGCTGCTGTTGCTAAAAATAGAACATAAAAAAGGTGGGGGGGGGGGGGGGGNATTTTTATACGACCGCAAAAAAATTTTTGAGGTCGTATATTGGTATGATACTGGCGGCGTCGTCGGCGGCGTCGTCGGTGGCGTCGTCGGCGTCTGTGGACACTTCGTTTCCGTGCGATAACTTAAGTTCTAGTTGACTAATCCTTATGAAATTTTAACACAATGTTCCTTGGCACAAAGGGAAGGCTGGGATTGGTTTTGGGTATTGTAGCCCCGCCCGTTTCTGAAAAAAGGGCCAAATAGGGTGTTTTCATATATTGGGATGTAGAATATTTATTATATATCAGATTTTGATGGGGTTTCTTTCAGTGTGCTCCTTATTAAATTTCCAATCTGTAATATGTTAACGGATTTCACATGGCATGTACCGTTCATGAGCTAAATGGGGCCCTAAAGGGGGGAATCTCAAAAATTTTATTTTGTTTATTTTTAGTTCGATTTTGATGCAGTTTTTTGCAATGGATTCCTTAAGAAAAATTAACCAGCACTGCACCATCAGATTTTTGTTAACTTGTTTCCTTTCCGAGCTATGAGGGGCAAAACGGGGCCAAGATTGCAAATATGCTGATTACCTAAAATTTTTTTTTATCATCGGATTTCGATGGGATTTTTTTCTTTAGATTCCTCTTATTGTCAGCTTTCAGGGGTATTGCAGCGGATTTGTCATAGCTCTTACTGTTTTCAAGCTATAAGGGGTCAAAGGGCCCAAAATTGCAATTTTTAGAAATGTGTGAAATCTTTATTTTTCATCAGATTTTGATAGGATTTATTCTATGGATTTGTCTTGTTGTAAGCTTTTGGTAGTATGTCAACAGAATCAGCATAGCTATTACCATTTCCGAGCTATAAGGGGTCAAAGGGGTCAGAATTGCAATTTTTCTTAATGTGTCCATCAAATTACTGTCAAGCTCCATACTGTGTCCACATTCACTTTAAAATACACTTATACTAAAGTGACAACAACACTCCGTTGGATGCAGTAAAACGACTTTTATTTGGTCGACTAGTTTCGGCCTTCACGGCCGTCATCAGGACAATATAATTGTAAAATTGAAGACTGAAGTACCTTTGTAGGCACAATATTTTAGAGAACGTCATAATATGTCCATAGTTACAATAAATAGTTATGATAGATCATACTAAAAATAGATACATCAATAAATAGAAAATATGAAGTACAATATTTTGTTATTATTTTGTTAATAAGTTTTTTGTTAACATTATGGATTGTTAGCTGCCTGTCCCAATTCTTTTCTGCAAGTTCAGAATTTAGTTCATACGTACTGAGATATTTTTGTAACAGAGTCTGACTTAAAAATTTCATTACTGTTTTCATCTTCCGTTTTTGAAGTCGTTGAGAGCTACAGTATATTTTAGAAACACATATTTTTTGGAAACATTGTCTTCTGTTTTTTAACATAAGTAAAATGAATCCAGTGGACGACACCTCTAGAGGCGTGCCTTACCACTTCAATTGGCTTCCCTGAACATAGGTACTACTCCCAATTGCGTCGGGACACAGCCGATAGGTGCAAAATCGTCGCCGTTGTGGAATTTTGATTTCTATACTGTCAAGTTCTTTGAATTATTTTCTACAGTTCCTTTCGTACTATTAGGCAAATATAGTGCGTTTGGCAGATTGTAATTAAGTCAGTGTCATCTGGTTTTCCTGGTGTAGGATTAAAGCTTAAACCATTATTCAAGAGCGATTGTATGTCGGACCTGAGAGTTTTTGGCACCATGTCCTTTTGGGAGCATTTCATCACATAATATTTATGTTGTTTGCAACTGGCAAGTTTACATTTGGTTTTTAGCGGGTTCTGGATAAAACTACATATTAAGGTCTTGAATATTTGAAGGTTCGTTCTGGGTAGGTTTTTCTTGGACTTGGTCGGTTGTTTTCCGTTTGGAGGTTTACTGGTCGCTGACACTGGTCGAAGAGGTTGTTTCCCTTGCCTCACTAAATTCATCTGTCGTTTGACTCATTGTGCAAGTGGCTGATAATATCGGCGCGATTCTGCAACAGTGGATCCGAAGATGCAGGGGTTCACAGTAGATACTGAAGTAGGTGAGTAGGTGAACCAACACTGTTAAGTTAAAATGTAGGCGATGATCCTAGGGAGTGGATACCTACAGGTATGCAGGGTTGTCGTATTCAAAGTTAAACTGATACTAAAGTGACAACAACACTCCGTTGGATGCAGTAAAACGACTTTTATTTGGTCGACTAGTTTCGGCCTTCACGGCCGTCATCAGGACAATATAATTGTAAAATTGAAGACTGAAGTACCTTTGTAGGCACAATATTTTAGAGAACGTCATAATATGTCCATAGTTACAATAAATAGTTATGATAAAAATAGATCATACTAAAAATAGATACATCAATAAATAGAAAATATGAAGTACAAAAGAGTTATTGCCCTTTATTTGTCAAATTTTCGTAACTTTATACGTTTTGTCCTATATTTCAAATACAATTTGAGATAGAGGTTAAACTTGAAAAGCAAAAGTGTTCAACTTATCAAGAACTACAACTTCAACATATATTCAACATGTTCACATCTTGTCCATGATATAAAATATGAATACAGTGATGAAATAATGGTCAGCTGTTGTGTTGCCAATAACAAAGTGGTAAAACCTTGTTGTGACATTTTATTGAATTCAAACTGACAGTCAGACCCTCCTCATCATGGTTTGAAGGTCTGAAATATACAGTCTGTACTCAAAAGTATTTCCACAAGTGAAATTTACCTGTGCATTTCTTGTTAAAGCGGCCTCTGTTTAAAAAATTCTACAGAATTCATTTCCGGGCCGATTTTCATAAATTTCCATTGATAAAATGGGCATGACATGTACTTTCTTGCATTAATTTTGAAATAATTTTAGGACTAGTAGTTACTTTATTGATACAATTTAAATAGGAATCCAAATATTTTACGTTACATTTTACTATAGACGTCAAAAATTTTCTGTTTATGTTTAAATCTTGACAGTTTGAAAACCACATATCATAGAATTATTTCAAAATTACTGAAAGAAATTGCATGTCAAGCTCTTTTTGTCTGTGCAAATTTTATGAAAATCGGCCCAGAAATGAATTCTGCAGAATTTTTTAAACAGACACTGTTTTAACAAGAAATGCACAGGTAAATTTCACCTGTGGAAATACTTATGAGCACTGAGTGTTTTTAAATGTTAGAAAAGTATCATTATCTTAGGTAACCCAGCTGCATTATCTTATTTCCAAATGTGACACAGGGGAACATAGTTTAACGTAAGACGTATGGGACAATGTTGTAAATTGTTACTTCTTGAAAACCGTTTCATACATCAATTTAATTATAACTACTCATGGTAGCATGATGGTCATTAAACAAATGTAGTATTTTAGTACCAATCATAAATCCAAGATGGCTGCCACTGCAGATCTTAGTTTAACATTGTACCCTATGGAAAAATGTTGTCAATTGCTAATTCTTGAAAATCTTTTCATATATCAAGTTGATAATAACTAGGCATGGTAACATGATGGTCATCTACCAAATTTTGCATATCTGTGTTTATCACAAATCCAAAATGGCCACCACCAAGGAACATAGTTTTACATAGGACACTATGGGAAGTCGATATTAACTAGGAATAGCAACATGATAGTCATTAAACAAATGTATGATTTTAGTACCCATCATAGATCCAAGATGGCCGCAACTGCAGATTATAGTTTGGAAAAATGTTGTAAATTGCTATTTCTTAAAAAGCATTTCATATATCATGTTGATTTTAAGTAGGCATTATAAATTGATAGTCATATATAAAAGGTCATATATTGGTACCAATAAGAAATCTAAAATGGTCCATACCTTATCGTACAGATTAACATAGAACTCTATGTAGGTACTCCAACGAAAAAATTTACTTTCTCATTCTATGAATATAATGTGCAAAAAGAAAAATATCTGCTTCCATAATAAGAAATTAAACTTTTTATCTCCAAAAAATTTAGATTAAGGATTAATTTACATAATTAAAAAACAACAATTTGTCCACTTCCGGTATTGGTTTTCTTCTCATTTACCAGTTCTATTAAGAGCTAAGGAAAAACTGGTTCCAAATTATTTTGAGCTACGGTGCTTTGGTCACTAATTAGGATAAACGAGGACAAAAATTCAAGAAAACTGTAAAAACAAGCAAAAGTTAAAATTGCTGTGCACCTACATGCATTCATGAATCTATTTGAGACTTTGTAGTTGAAAAGTGTGGGTTGTAATTTAAATACAACACTTAACGTGCGTCTTCATGCACCATGTCATCATTATGTATTTTTGCAATGAAAATTGAGAAATTATCAAACTTTGCTTACAAAAGTCTTCGTTGGAGTACCTACTCTATGGGAAAATGTTCTAAATTATTACTTCTTGAAAAACTGTTTCAGACTAGATATGGAATTTAACATGACAGTAATCTACCAGATGACTGACTTTAGATTAATCTTTAAACCCTCTGGGTAATCTTATTTGATGAGTAGCCACCAGATAAGCAATACAGGCTTACATGTGAGCTTCTGGTTAACATGAGTAAGTGTGATGCAGGATTGTAAGAAAAAAATGCTCATGAAAACATGAAGGGAGATTGGAACACAACAATGAAATAGCTGAAAACTTAACCTGTGTTAAAAAAAAACATATTAAGCAAATAAAATTTGAATCTGAAAACAAGATACCATTACTTCTAAACATTTGTTTTTGTAGGAAGATGGTTTACATAAACAAATACCTTACAATGATATACACCATTGTTTCTGACTAGGGAGATTAGATCTTGTAGTGATAATCATAACAAGAAATTTCAAACCCCCCTTGCTATTTCCCTACCTGAAATGCATGACAGATTTTTAAAAAGTGTAAAAAAAGGTGAACTAAGATGGTTTTTTTTTTAATTATTTTTAGGCATTTTTAGATGTATGTACTGACATTATAGATTGCCAGCGATCACAAGCATCAGAAATATCATCCAATGTTAGCTTAGAGGAAGATTCATCACATTATGACAGTCATTCTGAATCATCACAGCTCTTATCTGAAGGTGGACGCAAGGGTTGTTGTTAAGTTTTCAATTTGTTGTTATATTATTTTAGTTATACATGTATAAGAGAAAGTAAAAATAAGATTCATTGAAGTACCAGTGTCAATCAACTAAAAATTGTTATAAGTGATGAAATTTGTTTTATGATCCAAATTGTTTTGTTGGAGTTATGTTTATGTTGAGAACTGTTATAAGTTTTTATAACTGCTGTTTTACTTTTGTTAATTTTGTTATATTATATGTACAATTTTCCTTAACTTCATAGGATATTGAAAAATATGATCTCCAGTACAAAACAATTCAAATTTATCTATCCTATGTGAACCTGAGACCGCAGAATTTTCATTTGTATAAGCATTAGTAGCAGAAAAATGTCCACCATAGAAACCATAAATCAAATAAAACTTTTAATGAATATTTGTTTTACACAGTGAGGGAACGAAAATTTATTTTATGAAATATCAGGCCTTTTGGACAAAGTGCATAAACTTCTGTATCTTGAGAGAAGGGGTGACACAGTTTGGGGGAATGGGAGAAATTAGTCAAAATTTTTAAGGAAATGAGAAAATGAAAAAAATTACTGAAATGGGCAACACAACAAGTGGGAAGTGAGAAAAAACGTTGGAATAGGGAAAAGGGACCAAAAAGATGTCAAAAATTGGAAAAAAGGTACAAAAAATGTTGGAAATTGGACGACAGGCCCCCATACACCCCATCCCCTTCTTCAAAACTTTTCCATATATCAACTTAATTTAAATCAGATAATGGCAGATATGGTCTTCCAGATATATATACTCATTTATCATAATCCCAAGATTGCAACCACAATAGATCTTATTTTTACTTTGGGCTATATCAGCCGATAAACATATAGATTTTCACATTTTCAAAACCATAGAACTGTTGTTTTTCTTGATGGTCTTTTGATTTTAGTTTGGATCATAACTGGGGGGTGACTGCAAAAGGAGGATATATTTATACCCCCCGCTCCGAAGGAGAGGGGGGTATACTGTTTTACCCTTGTCTGTCTGTCTGTCCATCTGTCCGTCCGTCTGTCTGTCCGTCCGTCCGGAACATCTTTCGTCAAGGATTTCTCAGCTTGTGTATGTAGTAATGATTTGATATTTGATCTGAAGCTTAAATATTGATGAGTTGTACCGTGTCTCCCCTTTTCAATGCTGTCACTCATCTACTTCCTGTTTGATGAAAACTTTGATTTTTGTCTTTCCCGCGATGAAAGGCGCGGAAAGCGAGACATATGCGTACAAAGTATGACGGCGGCAGCGACGGCGGCGGCGTAAACTTTCATGTTAAGTTTTTGTGATTAGGTCATTTTCTCAGTAACTATAAGGGGTAGGTCAATGATATTTGGTATATAGGTTGGTCTTGAGTAGTACATGACAGCCTGCTATATGGCTTTTGTCTGTGACCTCAATTTCACAGTCCAATGAACATGTTAAGTTTTTGTGCTTAGTTTAGTTTCTCAGTATTACCCATCTCTAGATTTTCCATGGAATTCCATGGATTCTGCCCATGGA
>MJUU01029514.1:38650-51410 GCA_002080025.1 Modiolus philippinarum | reverse complement strand
ACTAGAGGATGACATGCCCCCACGCCAGGTTGAATCAAACTGGGATTTTCTAGTTATATTTGTGTCTGTAAGACACATATGATGCCCCCGCTAAACACGTTATTCTAGGTTGCACAGATTAACTACCCTCTATTACTAAATCACCCAAAAAAAATTATAAGTTGAGCAATGTATATTTTTTAAATAAAAATGAAACGAAATCAAAATACATACCATATGCACATCTTCAATATAGGTACAAATGAACTGCAAAATTAAAGCTTCCTAGCCTCAAAACTCTAGCAGGAGTTGTTCGGACAATCTGTGTACCCTGTATTCCAATAAATGACTAAGTTATACAATGTGTATTTTTTCCAAAAATGCATCAAAATCAAAATCCTTCCCACATGCACATCTTCAATAAAGGTACAAAAGATCTGCAAAATAAAAACTCCCTACCATCAAAACTGTAGGAGGAGTTGCGTGGACAAACTATGTACCCTCTATTACAAAATCTCCCCAAAAATTACTTAAGTTCAACAATGTATATTTTTGACAAAAATGCAACAAAATCAAAATCCTTATCACATGCACATCTTCAATATATGTACAAATGATTTGCCAAATAAAAACTTTCTAGCATAAAAACTGTAGGAGTTGCGCGGACAAACCATGTACCCCCCTCGGACAGACGGACGGACGGACGGATGAGGGTAAAACAATATGCCCCCCAACTTATCGTCGTGGGGGCATAAAAACTCATAAAAATCTGATGAAAATAAAGATTTCACATATTTAAAAAATTGCAATTTTGGCCCCGTTGACCCCTTATAGCTCAGAAAATGGTTAGAGCTTCTTCCAATATGTTGACTTACTACTTAAAGCTTACAACAAGAGGAATGATGTGTTTGTGAAACACTACATATGCCCCCAGATTCTACAGTAAAATATATGAAAATACCCAATTTTACCCCTTTTTGACCCCTATGACCTTGACCTTTGACCCTGTTTTTTGCATATTTATGTTCCTCTTGACAAGACCTGTACACTTGCCAAGTATTAAAAGTCTATCTCACATAGTTCAAAAGTTGTTTATTACCATAAAAACACCCAATTTTCCCCTTTATTCTAAAACAGATGAAGCCCCTTTGGGCCTCTTGTTTATTGAAATGGTTTATTGAAATGGTTTTAATTGTTAAAAGTATCTGTTTTAAAAAGCTTTAAGAAACTTACAGAAAAATACTGCATCAAGATCTGACAAAAAATTGAAAAATTCATTTTTTCCATTTGTCCCCCTTTGGGCCTCTTGTTTCTCAAAAACGGTAAATGCTACCTCAAATCTGTTGACATACGCCAGTTGCGCCAATTTATTGGCAATAACATGAAACAACCCCCGTCTCAATACTATAAATAATTAGGGGTTCTACAGTCAAATATGTGAAAACAGCCAAATTCACCCCTTTTTAAGCTCTGTGACCTTGACCTTTGACCTGACCTAATTTTTTTTTGCATATTTATGTTCCTCTTGACTAGACCTATACACATGCCAAGTATTAAAAGTCTACCTTATATGTTCAAAAGTTATAGCCTCTTGTTTCTCAAAAAACGGTAAATGCTACCTCAAATCTGTTGAGATACTCCAGTTGCGCAATTTTATTAGCAATAACATGAAATAAACCCCGTCTCAATACGATAAGGAATAAGGATTCTACAGTCAAATATATGAAAATACCCAATTTTACCCCTTTTTGACCCCTACGACCTTGAACTTTGACCCTATTTTTTGCATATTTATGTTCCTCTTGACAAGACCTATACACTTGCCAAGTATTAAAAGTCTATCTCACATAGTTTAAAAGTTGTTTATTACAATAAAAACACCCAATTTACCCCTTTATTCTAAAACAGATGAAGCCCCTTTGGGCCTCTTGTTTATTGAAATGGTTTTAATTGTTAAAAGTATCTGTTTAAAAAAGCTTTAAACAACTTACAATTGCAATTTTGGCCCCGTTGACCCCTTATAGCTCAGAAAATGGTTAGAGCTTCTTCCAATATGTTGACATACTACTTAAGAGGAATCCAAAGAAAACAAGATGTGTTTGTGAAACACTACATATGCCCCCAGATTCTACAGTAAAATATATGAAAATACCCAATTTTACCCCTTTTTGACCCCTATGACCTTGACCTTTGACCCTATTTTTTGCATATTTATGTTCCTCTTGACAAGACCTATACACTTGCCAAGTATTAAAAGTCTATCTCACATAGTTCAAAAGTTGTTTATTACCATAAAAACACCCAATTTACCCCTTTATTCTAAAACAGATGAAGTCCCTTTGGGCCTCTTGTTTATTGAAATGGTTTTAATTGTTAAAAGTATCTGTTTAAAAAAGCTTTAAGAAACTTACAGAAAAATACTGCATCAAGATCTGACAAAAAATTGAAAAATTCATTTTTTTTTCCATTTGTCCCCCTTTTTGCCTCTTGTTTCTCAAAAACGGTAAATGCTACCTCAAATCTGTTGACATACGCCAGTTGCGCCAATTTATTGGCAATAACATGAAACAACCCCCGTCTCAATACGATAAAGAATAAGGGATACTACAGTCAAATATGTGAAAACAGCCAAATTCATCCCTTTTTAACCTCTGTGACCTTGACCTATGACCTGACCTAATTTTTTTGCATATTTACGTTCCTCTTGACTAGACCTATACACATGCCAAGTATTAAAAGTCTACCTTATATGTTCAAAAGTTATAGCCTCTTGTTTCTCAAAAAACGGTAAATGCTACCTCAAATCTGTTGAGATACTCCAGTTGCGCAATTTTATTAGCAATAACATAAAATAAAACCCGTCTCAATATGATAAAGAATAAGGATTCTACAGTCAAATATGTGAAAAAAAGCCAAATTCACCCCCTTTTTAACCTCTGACCTTGACCTTTGACCTGACCTAATTTTTTTGGCATATTTATGTTCCTCTTGACTAGACCTATGCACATGCCAAGTATTAAAAGTCTACCTTATATAGTTCAAAAGTTATAGCCAAGGTTAAAGTTTCGGACGCACAGACAAACAGACAGACAGGTCAAAAACAATATGCCCAGATCCTCGATCTGGGGCATAAAAATCCCATCAAAATGCAATGAAAAATAAAAATTTTAGATAATCTGCATGTTAGTGCAATTTTGGTCCCTCATTGCTTGGAAAGGAAACATGTTATCAAAAAATCTGATGGTGCAGCATTATGTTTATTTTTCATAAGGAATCCTTTTCAAACACTGCATCAAAATCGGACTAAAAAATTTTCTTGAAATTTGCCCCTTTTGGGCCCATTAATGGTACATGCCACTTGAAATCTATTGGCATAGCACAGATAGGAAATTTAATCAGTAACACAATGAAAGAAACCCCATAAAAATTCAATAAATAATATTCAACAGCCAAATATGTGGAAACCCCCAATTTTGCCCTTTTTGACCCCCTTTTTTTAGCTCACCTGGCTTTGCCAGGGTGAGCTTTTGCCATCACTTTGCGTCCGTCGTCCGGCGTCCGTCGTCCGTCTGTCCGTCCGTCGTTAGCTCACTTTCAAAAATCTTCTCCTCTGAAACTACTGGAGGGATTGGTTTGAAACTTTTTAGTAATCATCTATGGAATGTCCTGTACAAACGAACCTCATTTTATTATGATCCGATGAAAAACATGGCCGCCGGTGCTAAAAATATAACCTAGGGGTAAATTGCAGTTTTTAGCAAATAACTCAAAACCGATGCAAATATCAAAAATCTGACATGGAGTAAAATTGTTCAGAATGCCGAGATCTATCTGCTCTGCAATTTTGAAGAAAATTGGAAAACCCGTCTGAGAGTTATAGCCCTTTTTCTGTAAATTTTTCAAAATTTGTGCATTTTTTATTTGTTAGTTCAAAAACTGTAACAGATAGCCTGGGTGAAGTGTAAATTAAAAAAAATGTTCAGCATATCAAGATTTACATACTCTGAAATTTTGAAGAAAATCCAAAGGCCTGTGTATGATTTATTGGCCGTTTTTCACTTTTTTTTTCCAATGCCATATATGGTTATGGGTTATTTCCCTTTAAATTCTGTGTTCAAATCTTCTTTAGTTAACTTTTCTCTTTTAAGCTTTAGAGAAATTCCCTACAATCACTTCATTAAAAAAATTATTTCTTCCATAATTTAGAGCAAAAACAGTGTTTTTGTGCAAATTTCTGCAATTTTTTGCAAAAATACTTCCTTAATCTTTACCTTATTTGATGTTATAATGATTTGCCTATATAAACATATTGTGTATAATACTGGGACCTTCGTGGTGAATCACTATGAATTCTGTTGACATGTATATTGAAGTAGATCATCAGCTTCATAAACTGCTTATCCTTAAAAGTATTTAAGAGTATTTGTAACTAAAGCCTCTAATGAGCAGTTGATAAAATTAACAAGAAATGAAATTAACATGAATGGATTTGAACGGAACTTGGCATTTATGATGCTTTTGAGGTGCTGACTATAATATATATATGTGTATCGTGACTTTTACGCCTAAATGTCATCCAACATGGCCATCTGCAGGGAACTTAATTTATTACTCGACTGTATGGAAAGAGCATACAAAGAATTTTTTATCTGAAACAACTTGGCTAGTCACATTAATGTATCTTAGATGGTCCCCTTCAAAACAGATGTCCTTCAAGTCTGCACCTTATGCAAATTGGCTACCAATGGGAAACAAAGTTTAATATAGGAGTACATTCAAAGATCTTCTTCTTTAAAACCATTTGGCCAGTTGGAAATAAACTTTGGCACAATACTTAATTTTCTTTAAAATTGTGTCCTGCAGATCCATCCCTTATCCAAGATGGCATGCAATAGGGAAAATAGTTTAATTAAAGTTGGATCATATAATATATTTAGTTACATAGTTTGAAAATGAGACCCTTTAACATATAAGTTGATTTGAAGTTATGTATTGGCCATGGTCCAGGTGAGCGATACAGGCTCTTGAGAGCCTCTTGTTTTAAAACGTGCAGGGTCAAAATAACTAAAACCATACAAAGCCTTCCTTTGGTGCTTAGGAACACTGTGTCAAAATCTGAAATGGAATGACCGACTTAAAATTAAGTTACTGACCAAAAACAGGCGTATGACATTTGCGCCCATTTTATAAATCTCATTTTTAGCTCACCTGACCCGAAGGGTCAGTGTGAGCTTTTGCCATCACTTGGCGTCCGTTGTCCGTCGTCCGTTAACTTTTCACATTTTCATCTTCTCTTCTGAAACCATTGAAGCAAATTCAACCAAACTTTACAGGAATGATGTACTAAAGGTCCTTTACAAAGATTGCTAATTTCGTTCCGATCCGATAAAAAACATGGCCGCCACAGCGGAACTTAGGTTTAACATTGGACCCTATGGGAAAATTCACATTTTCTTCTTCTCATCTGAAACCACTGAAGCAAATGCAACCAAACATTACAGGAATGATGTACTACAGGTCCTAAACAAAGATTGCTCATTTCGTTACGATCCGATAAAAACATGGCGCGGAAAATGGAAAATAATTTAACATTGGCCCTATGGCAAAATTCACATTTTCTTCTTCTCCTCTGAAACCACTGAAGCAAATACAACCAAACTTTACAGGAATGATGAACTGAAGGTCCTAAACAAAAATTGCTCATTTGGTTCCAATCCAATAAACATGGGCGCCAGCACGGAAAATAGTTTAACATTGGCCCTATGGGAAATTCATATTTTCATCTTCTCCTCTGAAACCACTTAAGCAAATTCAACCAAACTTTACAGGAATGATGTTGGAAGGTCCTTTACAAAGATTGCTCATTTCGTTCCGATCCGATAAAAAACATGGCCGCCAGCGTGGAACTTAGGTTTAACATTGGACCCTATGGGAAAATTCACATTTTCTTCTTCTCCTCAGAAACCACTAAAGCAAATTCAACCAAATTTTACAGGAATGATGTACTAGAGGTCCTTAGCAAAGATTGTCCATGTAGTTCTGATCCGATAAAAAACATGGCCACCAGCACAGAAGATAGTTTAACATTGGCCCTATATTTGGAAATTCACAATTTCATCTTCTCCTCTGAAACCACTGAAGCAAATTCAACTTAACTTTACAGGTATGATGTATGGAAGGTCCTTTACAAAGATTGCTCATTTCGTTCTGATCCGATAAAAAACATGGCTGCCAGTATGGAACTTAGGTTTAACATTGGACCCTATGGGAAAATTCACATTCTCTTCTTCTCCTCTGAAACAGCTGAAGCAAATTCAACCAAACTTTACAGGAATGATGAACTGAAGGTCCTTAACAAAGATTTGTAATTTCTTTCTGATTCAATAAAAAGCATGGCTACCAGCACGGAACATAGTTTAACATTGGACTCTATGGGAAAATTCTTATTTTCTTATTCTCCTCTGAAACCACTGAAGCAAATTCAACCAAACTTTACTGGAATGATGTACTAAAGGTCCTTAACAAAGATTGCTTATTTCGTTCCAATGCAATAAAAAACATGGTCGCCAGCACAGAACATAGTTTATTTTGGCCCTATGGGAAATTCACATAAAAACATGGCCACCATGCAGAACATCAAAACCCTGCTGTTCAGCATTTTGTCAGGTGAGCGATATAGGCTCAGTGTCTGAGCCTCTAGTTTTCATTTGCGCCAATTTCATTTTTTCATTTGCGCCGATTTTATTTTTCATTTGAGCCGATATTTTTTTTCATATGACGCAGGTAAAATACGTGTTATATGCATTAAATGAAGATATGTAGGTAAAACCTGGAGGTAAGCGTATACTTCATTTTCGGTTTTTAGTTACCTTTTTACATTTATTTTTGAAATGGCAAAAATAACGCTGAAAATTCCAAGAAAAAAGTTGGAGCTTAAAAGTTGAGATTAGAAAAATAAATAACAGAGCCACTACAGGTTCTGTTGGTATGAATATGTACTTAATTAATCACTTGCATCTTTTGCATAGGAATTTTTATACCCCTGCAAACAAAGTTTGGAGATGTGCATGAAGGAATATACTGATTATTGTCCGAAACCAGAAAGGGGAGATAATTTGACTTTGACTTTTTATAGATTCCCTATGTATGGGTTACCTCATAAGCGAAACGACCTCTTAAACCACTGAAAGGATATTGATGAAACTTTACACAAAGGAAAGACACTGTATGGAGATGTGCCTGAAGGAGTATCAGTATTGTCCGAAACCAGAAAGGGAAGATAATTTGATTTGGACTTTTCGTAGATTTCCTAAAGGGTTACCTCGTAAGCGCAACTCCTCTTAAACCACCTAAAGAATTTTGATGAAACTTTACATGAAGGGAAGACACTATATGGAGATGTGCATGAAGGAATATAATTATTATTCTAAACCAAGAAGGGGGGATAATTTGACTGACTTTTCGTAGATTTCCTTATGCATGGATTACCTCGTAAGCACAACTCCTCTTAAGCCACTGAAAGGATTCCGATGAAACTTTACACAAATTATGGACACTATATTGAGATGTGCATGACCGAATATAAATATTGTCGGACACCAGGAAGGGGAGGTAATTTGACTTGGACTTTCTTGCAATGATTTTTTTTGACTTTGACAATTTTTCAAAGAAATAATTCAAGGCTTAGATATTGTGAAATCAAGCTGGGGGAGAGAAACCCCTGTGATTGTATTCCTCTTGAAAAGTTTTTTTCAAAGTGTTGTAATGAAATTTCTCTAATGCTTATGATTTTTGTGTAAAATGTCAAAGAGGCAAAAAAAAAGTGAATTTTATTTTTGTCTGATTTTGACAGAGTATTTTCATTGGCACCCTTATGAAAAGTTCTTTCTTGAAGATTATATCAGTGTGTCCATACTTGTATTGTGTCCACACCTGTATTGTGTCCACACCCACTTAAATTTGAATTTACCATATGGATTCAGGGTTCAATGAGAGGGGGGTATATTTGGCTGCCATTCGGCGACAGCTCTTGTTTGAAATTTCATCAGTATAGTGTGAACAAATGAAAAAAATACCTGTATTTGACAAGAAATTAACAAGTAAAAAATCGTCGCAAATGAAAAAATAATCGGCACAAATGAAAGAAACGTAGGTAATCAACGATTACAAAGTTCGCCTCGTTATGGCACATGGACACAGAAACCCTATTTGGCAAGGGTGCTCATTTACCATCCCTTATGCATGTATACAAAGGCTAGATGATCTTACCATGTACAGTAACCGAGACCTGAAATCGGACATAAACGGAAAAGTGACCTAATTTTGCCTGGATGCTGACCTACCCCCAAAGATGCATGCACTTGCAAGGTTAGCTGATCCTACCATGTACAGTTACTTAGATCTGAACTCGGACGTAAACTTGAATGTAAGTCAATCATGCAGAAAATATATGTCAAAAAGACCTAATTTTGCCTTGATGCTGACCTACCCACAAAGATGCATGCACATGCAAGGTTAGATGATTGTACCATGTACAGTTACTTAGATCTGAACTTGGACTTAAACTTTAATGTCTGAACTCGGACGTAAACTTGAATGTAAGTCGATCATGCAGAAAATCTAGGTCATAAAGACCTAATTTTGCCTGGATGCTGACATGCCCCCAAAGATGCATGCACATGCAAGGTTAGATGATCCTACCATGTACAGTTACTGAGATATCAACTGGAACCTAAAATTAAATGAAAGCCAGTCAAGCGAAAAATATAGGTCAAAGAGACCTAATTTTCCTGGAGGCTGTGAGATAGCCCAAGATGCATCTGTACACAAAGTTTGATGTCCGTACCCTTCATAGTTACCAAGATATATACCTAAATGCGGACGCAGACGAAGACGCGGACACGGACGTGGACGGCGGGGGTACTCCGATAGTCCCCCTCAACTTTGTTGAGGCGAACTAAAAAATCGGCGCAAATGCAAAATGCCGCCAAAAACAAAAGTGTCTACAGACAACGCCGCCGCCGCCAGAAGACTTGAACAGCGAATGCTCCATACAAATGTAGGGCCTCAGATTGTTTTTGGTTGTATTAAAATTGGAACATAACTCTAACAACGAAAACACTCACATTGTGAACTTTCTTAAAAATCGACAGTGAAATCAGGTGCTCCAGATGGGTAAGCATGTACTGCTACTTATAAGGCACCTGCCACTGTCAGTGAGTCAATCCAGGGCAAGTCAACACAGTAATGTCAAACTGGTGAAGGCATAGAATCTAGCTTACTCATTTGTGCTGCCGATAAAGTCATCTTTGGGTCTTATATAACTGTTAAGCTTGGATGTATCTTATGTGTCCGTTTTTCAAAGGTTCACAAATTATTAAAGATATATTAACCCATATCTCTTTGGATTCTGTGGAACAAATACTTAAAAATGCTAAGACAGCTATGTTTTTCTGACAATATATAAGTGCTATATGTTACCATGGAAACTTTTCCAAAAGTTAAAAAAATTGCCCTCAAACCTCCACTCATTGTATACATTATGAACAAGCATGGCAATTATGAAGGCTTGAACGTTTGGATTTAGCAATAAAGAAGAAAGCATCAAGGATTACTTTTCAAGATAAAATGCACAAAACACTTAAATGCATTTTCATACCATACTTTGCTTATCTCAATATATCTATGGTGAGCATTTGTCATTGTCTGTCGTCCATCCATCCGGTGTAGAGTTTTCTCTGAACTACCAGGAAATTGGAGTCCTAACTTGGCCACAATAGTCCTTTGATGGTCCTCATTTTAAAAGGTGTTTTTTGGGTTCAAGCTTTATCCAAGATGGCTTCTAGCAAGGAACATAGTTTAGCATTGTACACTTTAAGGAAAATATTTTCAAATATCTTTTTAACTTCTCAGCCAATTGAAATCCAAGTTGGGAGCAGTAGTCCTTAATTAGTCCCATTCATGCAGGGAGGGCTAATATCATATCCCCATGTCAGCATCAGCAAAAACTTTAACCTTGCTTCTGGAATGGAAACCTCAAGAGCCAGGCTGTTCATATTTGATATGTGACTTCTTTATGATGGAAGCTTTCTTGGGGTACCATATTTGTTGACATTTTGACTTAGACCTTGTGCTGAAGGCAGTTTTTAAAAAAAACTGAAATCTTGCCTCTTAAGGTAGTCATTTAGTGCTAGGGTGATCATATGTTGTATGTGACTTGCATATGATGGGAGCTTCATTCTGCTTGTGTAGACAATTTGACCTTGACCTTGCTCTTAGGGCATTATTTAAACAAGAGGCTCTCAATAGCCTATATCGCTCATCTGGACCATGGCTGACAGAGAGATGAATGGCATTTCCAATAGGGTCCAGAGTTATAACTATGTTCCCTGGCAAAGCCACCTTGGAATATATTGGAAGAAGACATGCCAGATGCAAATTTTCAAGAGAGCCACCTAGGGACTTTTGCGATCAAGTTTGATTCCAATTGGAAAAGTGGTTTCAGAGAATTAATTCTTTGAATGAAATTCAATTTATTATAAACTGTGAACACAGGATATGTCTTGCCCGCCCCACGAGTCGATTGAATTTGCACATTAAGGGCAGCAGCCATCATAGTACAATTTAAGTCTTTAACTGTGTTAACAACTTCCAAATTGGTATGTACTCCTCTAGATGCAACTGCATGTCAAAAATCAAGGACTTCAAATTTAGGCTGTACAAACTGCTTGCGAAAATTTACGTAATCATTCATGCATGACTAAGAGGCCAGGCTACCATTAGGGTGTGGAGTCGGTATGTACTCCTCAAAATGCAACTGCATGTCAAATATCAAGTGGCTGGGACTAATAATACAGGCTGTAGTAACTGCTTGCTAAAAACTTAATGGATCATTCATGCATGACAAATGGGCCAGGGCCACCATCTGGACGTGGAATTGGTATGTACTCCTCAAGATGAACTGTATGACAAATATCAAGTAGTTAATACTACTGGTACACAGGCTGTACTTACTGATTGCTAAAAACTTAATGTGATCATTCATGCATGACTAAGGGGTCAGGGCCATCATCTGGGCATGGAATCATTATGTACACCTCAAGATGCAACTGCATGTCAAATATCAAGTAGTTAGGGCTACTGGTACAGGCTGTATAAACTGCTTGCTAAAAACTTAACAGTATCATTTATGCATGACTTAGGAGCCAGGGCCACCATCAGGGCACCATATCAGTATGTACTCATCAAGACAAAACTGCAAGTCAAATATCAAGTGGCTAGGACTACTGGTACAGGCTGTACTAAAGTTTTGTTCTAGTTAGACTAGTAGTTTCTGAAAAAAGATCTTTGAATGCGTTTTTCCCATAGGATCCAATGTTAAAACTATGTTCCCCACTGGTGGCCATCTTGGATGAGGTAAGGACCTGCTGGATATAATTTTTAAAGCGGACCACCCAAGGACTATTGAGACCAAATTTGGTTTCAATTGGCCTAGTGGTTTCAGAGGAGAAGATCTTTGAAAGAAAATTTTATGACGGATGGACAACGGACGCCAAGTCATGTCAGAAGCTTACCCTGGCATAGCCAGGTGTGCTTAAAAAAAAATGAAACCTTTCTTCTAGTAGATAGTTATTAAGTGCTATGGTATTCACATTTGATATGTGACATTTCCTATAAGTGCTTTCAAGAGATATCATATTTTCAGACATTAACATTTCTTGTAGAAGCTGGTCATTAAGTGCAAGGTTGTTTATATTTGGTTTGTGACTTACCGGTACATATGATGTGAGCTTTTTGAGGGTACCAAATTTGGAGACATTTTTATTTGTTAATCTTCCCATGAAAGACAAGGTTCCTCACCAAGCGCCATCTTGAATAGGATCCAGACTTCGGAAGGGGACTAACCCAGAACCCATTGTGATAATGTGGTCAGTTTATAGTTAAAATGAGATGATCATTAGATGAAAAGTAAACAACAAATGACAAACCGATACAGATGACCAGACAGGTACAAAATAATGGCAAAGCCTCTACCAGGCTAAAGAAAAGATAGCTACATACGAAAAAATGACAATTTAAAACAGCACAAATCAGCAGGGCCCCTATAACCAATATATGACAAAACTTAACACTATATTAAAGTCCTTGATATAATACTCTAAAACAAGGTCTGTTTTGAAAGGGAACCCTAATAAATACCAAGGCTTCAATAATAACATCAAATACATCAAATACATGTATATTTATATTTGTTTATTTACAATTACATTTCAAAAGTCCGGTTAATAATGTAAAAGACAACAAAAATTAGGTTGCATAGCAAGTCTCTTATGGCACTAAAATATTGGTCAAGACACAAATTCATTCTTAAATAAAGGGCAACGCCGAGCGCAGCATGATACGACCGCAGCATGTCGACCACTGAAATTTCAACAAAAGTAGTTTAAAGTGACTGTGGACACAGTAAAGAGCTTGACACAATAATTAGATGGACACAAAAAGAAGCTTGACACAGTTATTAGCTAGGAACAAAAAAAGGAAAAATTTAACCCTTTTGATCACTTACTGATGAAAATAACGTAAGAGCTATGCAAAATATGTACTATCAAATAAAACTTTACATCCATAGAAATTCAAAGAAAAAAATTCCATCGAAATCTGATGAAAAATAAAGTTAAGACATATTTAGAAAAATTGCAATTTTGGCCCCTTTGATTCCTTGTAGCTCGGAAACGGTAAGAGCCATGCCAAATTCATTGCATATCTCTGAAAGCTTAGATCA
>MJUU01029514.1:15580-29273 GCA_002080025.1 Modiolus philippinarum | reverse complement strand
GTAAGAGCTACGCCAAATCCGCTGACATATAACTGAAAGCTTACATAAAGAGGAATCAAAGAATAAAATCCCATCGAAATTCGATGAAAAATAAAAATTTTAGGTTATCTGTAACTTTACAATTTTGGCCCCTTTCAGCCCCTCATAGCTCCGAAACGGTAACAGCTACGCCAAATCTGTTGACATACTACTGAAAGCTTACATCAAGAGGAATCCAAAGAAAAAAATCCCATCGACATCTGACGAAAAATAAAAATTTTAGGTTATCTGTAAATTTACAATTTTGGCCCCTTCAGCCCCTCATAGCTCAGAAACGGTAACAGTTACGCCAAATCCGTTGACATAGTACTGAAAGCTTACATCAACAGGAATCCAAAGAAAAAAATCCCATCGAAATCCGATGAAAAATAAAATTTTTTGGTTATCTGTAAATTTACGGTTTTGGCCCCCTTCGGCGCCTCATAGCTGGGTAAGGAAACAAGTTACCAAAAATCTAATAGTAGAGCACTACGATAATTTTTCATTAGGAATCCTTTGGAAAAATTGCATCAAAATCAGACTAAAAATAAAAAAATGAAATTTTTGAAATTAGCCCCTTTTGGGCCCCATTTATCTTGTGAACGGTTCATGCCACGTGAAATCCGTTGGTATACTCCCGATTGGAAATTTTCTACGGAATTTACTGAAAGAAACCCCATCAAAATCCGATAAATAATAAAGATTCTACAGTCAAATATGTGAAAACAACCAATTTAACCCCTTTTGGCCCCTTTTTCTAAAATGGGCGGGGCCAGGAACATAAAGTTATAGCCCAGGCTAAAGCATGTGCCAAAAAACATCAAACTAAAATTTGAAAATGATCTGTTCACTGGAACCAAAGTTATGCTGTCCACAGACACAAAAATACCCAATTTTACCCCTTTTTGGCCTCCTTTTTCTGAAACGAGTGGGGCCATAAACCTGAAATTAAAACCCGGGATAGCCATTATGCCAAGAAATCACATACTGTAATTTGAAGATGATCCGTCCACTAGAAACAAAGTTATGCTGGCCACAGACGCCGACGCCGACGACTGCGCCATAACATAATACGACCGCAAAATTTTTGCGGTCGAATAAAAATGACAAAGTTCAAAAGCCACAATAAAATCTGGAAAAGACAAAATTAAAGAAAAACAAAATGCATGGTGCACATCTTAAAGTTCAAAAACCACAATAAAATCTGGAAAAAACAAAATTAAAGAAAACAAAATGCATGGTGCACATCTTCAACATATACTGAAGCATTCTTGCAAGTTAGGTTGAAAAATACAAAGCTGTTAAGGAGAAGTTGCCAATAATGGAGACATACCCTCAAGACTCCAATAAGCTAAAACAACAATGTCCAAAAACAGCTTAAAATCTGGGGAAAAAAATTAAAGAGAAAAAAAATGCATGGTGCAAATCTACAATATATACTGAAGCATTCCTGCAAGTATGGTTGAAAAGTGCCAAGCGGTTTAGGAGAAGATGCGTATAATGCTTCAAATTTTTTAGCCATACAGACGGACAGAAAGACAGACGGTCAGACAGACGGACACAAGATGACGGATAGTGATCCCTATGTGCTGATCCTGCACTAGGTGCAGGCGACACAACAAAGTAAACATCTTCTAAAATTCAGTATATGAGAATCTTACAACCATCAAAAATACCCAAGGGAACTGAAAATATATTTAAATAAACATCTAATATTTCAGAAATGTCTGACACTTCTTATAAGGAAAACTATAAATAGCAAAAAATATTACTAAAAATATATGTTAGCATGAATACTTCAATAACTTGACGTTGGATTTCAGATACTTGTATAAAATATTTATTTGCATTCATATCTCACCATTTGTCTTATACAAAAACAAAAAAATGTATAAATATATAAATGTAATCTAATTGCATATTTCTTCATTTTGATGCCATGGAAGACAGGGAATTTGTTTAAAATGTTAAGTAAACTGTTGCATAGACAAAAATACATGAGCATAACTGCTAAAACTTTTTGCGACTTTTGACTTTGCATTATAATTTTAGAGAGTGGAAACCTGTTAACTTTGTACATTAAGTTATTCATTTTCCTCCTGTAAAGGACTCCAAATATTATGAAACATGAGGTTGCACGCGTTGTCGTGCTAGGTATACCCCCACTTGTTGAAATAAATCATCCAAGCAGTAGCTGAGAAAAGTGTGACGAAAATTTTCCCTATGTTCAATAAAGGGAAAAATGACAAAGTCCCGCCAAACAGGAAGTTGATATAGTAAGGCGAACAAAATGGGAGACGACACATTCCCCTTATACATAAAGTCAAATACCAAATTTGAAATAAATCGGCCCAGCAGTTGCTGAGAGAAGTGCGACAAAAATTTTCACTATGTTCAATAAAGGGAAAAATGGCTAAGTCCTGCCAAACAGGAAGTTGATTTCATAAGGCGACCAAAATGGGAGACAACGCATTCACCCTAAATATAAAGTAAAATAGCAAATTTGAAATAAATCGGCCCAGCAGTAGCAAAGAAAAGTACGACGAAAATTTTCACTATGTTCAATAAAGGGAAAAATGGCAAAGTCCCGCCAAACAGGAAGTTGATATCATAAGGCGTCCAAAATAGGAGATGACGCATTCTTCCTATATATAAAGTTAAATACTTAATTTGAAATAAATCGGCCCAGCAGTTGCTGAGAAAAGTGCAACGAAAATTTTCACTATGTTCAATAAAGGTAAAAATGGCAAAGTCCCGCCAAACAGGAAGTTGATATCGTAAGGCAACCAAAATGGGAGGTGACGCATTCCGCCTATATATAAAGTTAAATACCAAATTTGAAATGAATTGGTCCAGTAGTAGCTGAGAAAAGTGCGACGAAAATTTTCACTATGTTCAATAAAGGAAAAATATGGCTGCCTCGCCAAACAGGAAGTTGATATCATAGGGTCACAAAAATGGCAGACGACGCATGCCCCCTTGATATAAAGTCAAATACCAAATTTGAAATGAATCGGTGCAGTAGTAGCTGAGAAAAGTGCGACGAAAATTTTTCACTATGCTCAATAAAGAGAAAAATGGCTAAGTCTCGAAAAACAGGAAGTAGATATCATAGGGTGACCAAAATGGCAGACGACCCATGCCCCCTATATATAAAGTCAAATACCAAATTTGAAATGAATCTGTCCAGTAGTAGCTGAGAAAAATGCGACGAACTTCGGACGGACGGACGGAAGGACGGACGGAAGGACAGAAGGACGGAAGGACGGAAGGACGGACAGACAAGGGTATTCCAATATACCACCCACTCACGAGTGGGGGTATAATAACTACTTTTCAGTGTACATTAATAAAAAGTCAGTATATTGTTATATTTTATATGCCAATATAAAAATCCTTCCTGATCAAAGGTCAACTTACAGAAAATATTAGTTTTTTACCTCCCTTGCCCCATTGGTTGAATAAATTATTATGCCACAGAGAACAAAAAGCCAACTTTTAAACTATTGTCAATGTAAAACATACAGGATATTCCTGTCATTTTTTCACAGAAAAAGTGAGGATATTTCAGGACCAGACTTCAAAATTTCAAACTAACCAACTGAAGACAAATAATTCACCTGATAGGGAACAAATATCTAAAGGTCTTAAAGTGATGAAAATATCAGATATGGACAGAGCTCTGTATCAGGAAGATATTCCTTACTTAGTCCTTAGTTTTATAAAAATTTCAAAACTTCGGACATTGTTTCCTTATGTTCATGTTTAGGCCGTGATCAGTTTTCAGTTAAGCACTGAAGTACTATAGTATTGGACTGGTGAACCCCTCAGGGACTAAACAGTCCACCAGAAGAGGAAAATGACTAGAATCAAAACAGCACAGATTAGCCGACATAGACTGTTTTAACTAATGAGACCCAATGTTCCTTTGTTCAGTAGTATGTATGTATGGCTTCACTAACAAAGTCTGACATGGCTGCTCCAATGGTCGATGCTGCCTGTAACATGTCATCATTACCAGTCATGGAGTAGGCTGAAATGTGATAAACATATGTAAAATCATCATCATTGTATCAACACAAGTCTACTTCACCTTAAATAACAAAAACTGTTCAAATGTTATTGTATTAAACGAGACATTGAATTGTTGAAGTTCATCTATTAAATGGTGTATTTACAAGACTACATTGTATTTTCAGGCATTCATATGTATAATGGTGCAAATAATGTCTTCATGCTAAAAATTTTACTAAAATGTGTTAGGAAATGTAAGTAAATCATCTACAGGTTTATTCTAAATGAATATATTAATACAATGTAATTATAGAATGGCCGTCATTAATTTTTGGATTATTGGACACTCAATTTTTGATTCTTCACATTAAATAATCTGCAAGGCAGAAAAAAGTCAAAAATTTGTGTCTATGAGTCAATAAAACATAAATAAACTATAGCCATTCCTCTAATTTAATTTCATACCATTTTTATGCTCGGAAACTTCATTTGGTTATGCTTGAATTCCCTTTGTGACATTGTGAAAACAACAAACATTTAGTTTATTTAAAATAAACTGTAACTTTTTAACCAGTCAGAAAATTTATAACATTTTAAATTATCAAATTATTCCTTAAAATGGCTGCTGAGTATGATTAATACTATAGTGTTATTAACTGCCTGTTTTTGTATTGGCCCTGTATAGATTCGAGGTTAGCTGTATTGGTTCCGAGACCTGGAGGGTTGAGGGCCAATACAGCTGATCGAGAATCTATACAGGGCCAATACAGAAACAGACAGTTCATGACACTTTTATTGAATAATCTGACTTTTTTTCTGTTAGTAAATTTATGTCCCGGGATTTACGTTATTATTGTGAAATACTGCTCTGTTTCAGAGTCATTGTAATATAGAACACGTACAATACCAAAGTTACTGTTGATTTTGTAATACAATGTACCCCCTTGTGGGCCATGATTTGGTAAGTAAAAATTATGTATTCTGTATTCTGGACAATTGTCAAATTTTGATAGCCATACTAGAAAGTTGTTCTTTAGTACCGTTGCGTTTTTCGTACTTTCACTTTCTATTGTTGTCGGATCAACTTCCACCCACCTTTTTGTACGTATTGTGACTTTGGATCCAATGTTTATTGTGTTCTAAAAAGATTGAAAGATTCAAAAGTTATAGATAGGAGTTATATTTAATTATGATATACCAATTTTCATTGATCATGATGTAGTCGTACATGTACAGATCGGGTTCTAAGTCCGGGTTTCCCCCTTTGAGTCGGTATCAAAATAACTTGTTTCCTGATTTTACACGTAATAAATATTGAAAACTAGAGAATGTGTCTGTAAGACATGGATGCCCCACCAATAAATTTATCGCAACAGATTAACTCAAGTCAATCATTCATAAAATTAGTTCCTTGTCACTGAGTTGTGATGAAATCAAAAATTTAACCAATGTCATTCAACCATAAAATGTAGGTCATGGTCACCCAATTGTTGGTGAAATAGGCAGATCTCTTTTAGCTGAATGCTACATGTACAGTGAAATATTATGATGCTAAATTACATAGTAGTTGAGAAATAGACTGAAACACAAAACTTAACCAAAGTCACTGAAGCATAAAATGTAGGTAAAAGCCACCTAATTGTCAATTATTTGGGTAGTACTCATCAAGGCAATTAATTAAATGAAACATCACTGTCCTATAATGTGTAGTTGTTGAGAAATGGACTTAAACACAAAACTTAACCAAAGTCACTGAAGCGTAAAATGTAGGTCAAAGCCACCTAATTGTCAATGATTTGGGTAGTACTCATCAAGGCAATTAATTTGATGAAACATCATTATCCGATAATGTGTAGTTGTTGAGAAATGGACTTAAACGCAAAACTTAAACCAAACTCACTGAAGCATAAAATGTAGGTCAAAGCCACCTAATCGTCAATGATTTGGGTAGTACTCATCAAGCCAATTAATTTGATGAAACATCATAGTCCTATAATATGTAGTTGTTGAGAAATGGACTTTAACACAAAACTTAACCAGAGTCACTCAACCATGAAATATAGGTCAAAGTATCAAACTGCCTAGTGAACTATGTAGTTCTATCCAAGATCTACCTACTGGTCTACTATCATTGTTCTATACCTTACAGTTTCTGAGAAATGGACTTAAACACAAAACTTAACCGGACGTACGGACGGACGGAAGGACGGACAAGGGTAACACTATATGCCCCTTCAGCATTCGTGGGCGGGGCATAAAAATATTAAATTTCATTTTTAATAATTTTGCTCATATGTGTAGATTTTAGTGAAGCAATGGAATAATTATGTTAAGAAAACGGGACAATACAAGATTTTCCTGTATTTGCCCAGGGCCGAAAAAGCTGTATTAATATCACCAGGTCTAAGTCCTCAGTATGACACATGCCGTATTTGCCATATTAGGGCTGATTTTATCATATTATTTAATAAATATGAAAAAGAAAGGAAATGGGGTAAATGTCAAGGAGACAACATCCCATATCCAGGTTAAAACAACCCAAAACAAAGCATCTAGGGGTCACCGTACGGTCTTCAACACAGTGAGGAACCTCACACCATATAGCACATCCAATAACCCAAATTTCAAGAAACTAAAATTTTATAAGACACAGACAAGCCAATCACCAACATATTCCTGACTTGGGACAGGCGCAAAAATTGCGGTGGGGGTTAAACTCGTTTTCTTGGATCCAAACCCTCCCCCTGTGTGTGGTGAATGGCTAAAAAATAAATACACAAAAAGACTCACAGTAAAAACTTATCAAGACAAGTACCCTTACAATGAAGTACATAAAACATGAAGACAATACACACAGGTACTGTCTGGACAAATGCTCGCAGTTACTGACAGCTAGTATCTATATATCATCTCCATATTACAGAACAATGCTAATTTGACCTTACTGTATGTTTAGCAAAATCAACATCCTACAACCTTAGGAAGTTTTTATTTTGTATATTACTTACCTGAATAAGACAAATTACTGGGGAAGACTCGTTCCATTTTCTGTACCAGGTTGTCCATTTCAGCTTCCTCATCAATGAAAGCTCTACTGTGTGCATAGGAAGGCAGAGTAAAATGTGATGGACTAACATCTATATAATCTAGACTGTCGTAGGATGACATCCTATTCCTGGTGTCGCTGTGACCCTCTGGTTCAGTTACAAATGTATCTGAGTATCTATGTATTGCTGAGATCTGGGACTTAGATGGTCTACTTATAACAGGGTTGGGTTCATCAGGGGATGATAATGGACTGTATCTGAATAGAATTAATCGATAATATGCAAATGTATATGAGAATCAATGTATTGCTGAGATCTGGGACTTATATGGTCTACTAATAACAGGGTTAAGATCATCAGGGATGATAATGTGATGTACCTGAATAGAGATAAAACAAACAACATGGTAAGGATTATCAGGGGATTATAACAGACTGTACCTGACTAGTGTTAATGGATATTCTCTTATGACGTGGCAGCAATATCTATTTCTTACACGATAAGATAATTTTTCGTATCACTTAGTGATAACTTTTATGCTATCATTTCATTGGCCTTTCATACGATTAGATAACTTTTCAGCCGTATTTTCATTGNAGAGACCTAATTTTCTTAGAGGCTGTGAGATAGCCCAAGATGCATCTGCACACAAAGTTTGATGACCCTACCCTTCATAGTTGCAGAGATATATGCCCAAATGCGGATGCGGACGCGGACGTAGACGTAGACGCGGACACGGAAGAGGACGACGGGGGTACACCAATAGTCCCCCTCAACTTCGTTGAGGCGAACTAAAAATGAGCTTCGTGTGTACACACCTATAAATTCATTCTCCCAAAAGAGTTGAATATATTTTGGCCACTTGAAATATATTATTCTATTGCTATTTTCTTCCTGTGTACTGTGTTGATGTTATGATGTAATGTGTATTGGGATCATTGACGTGTGGAAATTGACATCAGAATCATTACCACAGAGACAGAGAAATTTACACCTACATTTAATTACAAATCAAAACGGTATTTGTTTGCCGATGTATCGTAACATTTTCACTCAACTGACAAACATAAATTAATTTTATTACTGTATAGATATTACAATTCAAATGAGCTTTCACCCAGGTTTGTCATCAGCGAGGAATCATGTACCTGTCATTGCTATTGATTGTTGTGTGCATGTGCGTATAATGCAACATAGTTCCTACATCTACAACACTTATTGTTGTTTATAGTTTCTACTTTATATACGTGGAAAATCTATTGTTAGACTTTACATTCATTATAAGGATAAGTTTAAAGAACATAATCAATCTTCAATGTATTCACAAACACAACTAAATTCTCCAAACTTAACATAATTGGGAGAACACAACAGAATGGTTTATCATAAGAGAAATAGGTTTCACAATCTCGCTTTTTAGTTACAAATAATAATTAACTCGCAGAAGCTCGTTAATTATTATTGTGTAATTAAATAGCTCGATTTGATAACAAGCGATATACAAGCCTCACTCATAATGAAACCTATAATTACTACAGGGTGTGACAGAATATTTCACTACATAGTTTGTAATTTGTAGACAACTAGCATGAAGTTTTGATTTGAAGAATAAGACTTGTTTTATGAGTTAACCATAGACATACACAGACGTACAAAAAGTATTGGGTCATCCAATTTTTTCACTATATAGTTCATATAAAACATTATTTTTAAAAAAAATTATTGTGAACCCATTTCTTATCCGATTTTGTTTTAATTTTTTGCTGTTAATTAGATACTTTCTGGCAGTTTTAATGGATAATTTATAAGTTGTAGTTATCAAGCTTCAATCATTTAAACAGGAAGTAAAATTTTTTTGTGGAAAATCCTTATATGTGCAAGTTAAAACATGATGTCATTTTTTTACTTTGTGTTTAAATCATCCATTCTCTAAAATGACATGTAAGAAAATTTTATCTAAACAAGAGCTGTCGCCGAATGGAAGCCAAAGATACCCCCCGCTCATTGAACCCTGAATCGATATGGTAAGTGCAAAATTAAGTTGGTGTGGACACAATACAGGTGTGGACACAGTACAAGTGTGGCAACAATACAAGTATGGACACAATGATATAATCTTCAAGAAAAAACTTTTCCCAAGGGTTCCAATGAAAACACTCTGTCTAAATCAGACAAATATAAAATTCACCTTTTTTCAGCCTATTTGACATTTTACACATCTACATAAACTGTTCTTCCTTTGTCTAAAGTTTCATCAAAATCCTTCAAGTGGATTAAGAGGAGTTGTGCGTACCAGGTAACCCATACATAGGGAATCAATGAAAACTCAAAGTCGACCCTTCTTGGTTTCTGACAATAATTATATTCCTTCATGCACATCTCCATATAGTGTTCTTCCTTTGTCTTAAGTTTCATTAAATTCCTTCCAGTGGTTAAAGAGGAGTTGCGCTTATGAGGTAACCCATACATTGGGAATCAATGAAAAGTCAAAGTCGAATTATCTCCCCTACCTGGTTTTGGACAATAATTATATTCCTTCATGCACATCTCCATATAGTGTCCTTCCTTTGTGTAAAGTTTCATCAAAATCCTTGAAGTGGTTTAAGAGGAGTTGCGCTTACGAGATAACCCATAAATAGAGAATCAACTAAAGTCAAAGTTGAATTATCTCCCCTTCCTGGTTTCTGACAATAATTATATTCCTTCATGCACATCTCCATATAGTGTGCTTCCTTTGAGTAAAGTTTCATCAAAATCCTTTAAGTGGTTTAAGAGGAGTTGTGCTTACGAGAAGTGTGGACAGACGGAGAGACAGACAGACAGGGTGATTCCTATATAATAAACAATGAAAATTGATTAATTTCCCTTTTTTATGATGCAAATTTTAAGGAAATCTGATAAGAAATGGCTTTATAATAATTTTTTGAAAAAAAATGGGGTTTTACATAGAATATATAGTGAAAAAAGAGAGTGACCAAATACTTTTTGTATGTCTCTGACTTTACCACATATTAAAGTTTACAAAGGATCAGAAAATGGCAACTGAAGTAAGCTTAAAATTCATGGTTACTGGCAGGGTAAATACTATCAACAAAGAAACAATATACACTTCAGAGTTTCAGAACTACTTTCATCAATTAAATGTAGAATTTGACAATCAACTGTATATTTATCATAATTTTGTTGTTTGAAAACATTTTCAAATAAAATGTGTCTATATTTCCGGTTAACAGTTAAGGGCATACGATACAGTTACAGGGGAGATAATAACGTTGTTATGCGGAATGGTAACCTTTTCCCGATTTTCGTGACGTCGCTCAAAACATGGTCATGAATTCGCGGGAAAAGGACATTATTACTTTGAAACGTAACACATAACACATACCAGTTTATCCAGCACTATCCAGGATCTTACTCACAACACATCTGTTAGATTTATATACAATGTAAAATTTTAACAACGCTTTATTATTGTATTCACAAAAACATGAAAAAGGTCTAAAATTTTACACCTAAATAAATGTCATGAGGGAAGGTTCCGTAAAACGTTGAAATGTACTGATGCAACGCGAATGATGGGCTGTGTATTTGACAAGTCGCACAACTGTAGACGTCGTGTTGTGAAGGTGTATCACTACTGTAGAAAGTAAATACATTAGGATTGGTTTGATTTATGAGACATCAAACTTGTTAAACAGATGGTAAAATGTCCGGTTTATCTTCTGTACCTTCTAGGATAAAATGCATGTTGTTTTCATTTTCTTTCATTTGGTCCTTTAATTACTGTAATTCAGGTTATAACTTCACTGTCCTAATTTTCTGCGCAGTAAGACTTGAATAAAAATACTAAATAATGGAACTAGAGAAACTCCCTCGTGAATAGGAGACCAAGTTTCCTAGCAGACAAACTACAAATAAACATTATGATTATTCCTTTGATAGGTTAATAGACATGAGTCACTAGGATTTTGTCCTCCGGCCTCAGTCAATGACATTCTACCATTAACTGGTACTTGCAAGTAACTGGCCTAATGTTATTTAGACACTCAAATGGATTTACATAAACGGACATAACATCGTCGCATGTATGGGTCACAAATAGATAGACAGACCCCACTTTCAAATATACATTTATCGTCTTGTGCCACTTGAAATCAAGGACGTATATTTAGATATACATCCTTGGTGAAACCATCACTGGAATTAACAAAAAAAATTTAACGTGCGAAAACCAATAATTAACAAATATTTGTGACACTATCTTACGATACTCAACCACCTGATGAAGCAATGAAAAATCGGCGGGTAAAAATGACGGACGTTATACCGAGAGAAATACAACGCAACGTCATTTACCGCCAAAACATTATTTTGTGGTAATATTTTTTACAGTTTTTCTCAAATATCTTAAAAACTAGCACATGGACCCCCTATTTTCTCTTTGGTTTTCAGAAGAATGTAACCGAGAGAACCAATTGCCAAATTATGAAGGAAAAATCAATAGTCATTTTTTTTATATCTCAATTTCAATCCATGAATATAGCTATAATCCAGCATTACATATACAAAAACGCCAAATAAGGGATATATCGGAAGTTATTAATATTTTTTATTTTAATCACATTTAAAGGCAATAAAATTAGCAACACCGATCAAAAAAACAGAACTGAAATAGCCCAAGTACTTTGAAAATTACAACCATTTAAAAATTTAAATGAAAAACACAAATTATTGGGTTTTACCCCAAAATTAGTGATTTTCAACGTTAAATATCTAAAAAAGTAAGTCATGAAGGTATGTTTTTCTTTGCATATTTGGAATCTTCACATGAAAATTAATATTATATCCGATTTTCGTGAAAAAATCAATATGGGATCTATACTGTATCGTATGCCCTTAATAGTGCTCTGTGTGCAGATATGTAAAATTCTATCATGTCTTGTTTTACCTCTGTTTGTGAACAGGATGATACCACAAACTCTCAATTCAATATTAAACTTTCATTTGGTGCAGGTCATAATTAACCTTTTAATGATGTGTCATGTAGATTTTATGTTAGAAAATAACTGTCGACAGACCAATACATGTACACAGATGCATTTGCTAACAATGCTTTAAATTTATATTTTATTATCTTTTTACAATTTTGTAAAAACTGAAACCCTACTATTAATAACTATTAAAAAATATATATATTCACAATTTCAGTACTTACTGTGGAGTGAGACTGAAGGGACTTTTACATTGAAAATAAGCATGAGATGGATCTGATTTGATAGGGCTTAGTTTATTGGAATCCTGTGTCTTTCTATGTGTTAAATTGGTGTTCTCTAAAGATGACAATGGCAGGTCCTGTAAAAAGAAATATAATGTCATAAAATTAAAATCCAAATAAAAAAGCATGAATTATCTATATTATCTCATCCAAGACATTTAATGATGTATTCAACAACTTCCCAACTTTCATGTTTGGCTCCATGTGCTGGCCTTATCCAACTTTACTGTCTGCCAACTGGTCCAATTACCAAAGTAAGCACACATCCCCCCCCCCTTTCATTTTCTTTCAACAACTATATTTAATTACATAGTTGTCGAAATAATATTCTCAGCCTAAAACATAGGTAATCAACGATTACAAAGTTCGCCTCGTTATGGCACATGGACACAGAAACCTAATTTGGCTAGAGTGCTCATTTACCATCCCTAATGCATGTATACAAAGGCTAGATGATCTTACCATGTACAGTAACTGAGACCTGAATTCTGACTTAAACTTGAATGGAAGTCAATCATGCGTAAAATATAGGTCAAAGTGACCTAATTTTGCCTGGATGCTGACCTACTCCCAAAGATGCATGCACACGCAAGGATAAATGATTGTACCATGTACACTTACTTAGAACTGAACTTGGATGTAAACTTGAATGCAAGTCGATCATGCGGAAAATATAGGTCAAAGTGACCTAATTTTGCCTGGATGCTGACCTACCCCCAAAGATGCATGCACATGCAAGGTTAGATGATCCTACCATGTACAGTTACTTAGATCTGAACTCGGAAGTAAACTTGAATGCAAGTCAATCATGCGGAAAATGTAGGTCAAAGTGACATAATTTTGCCTGGATGCTAACCTACCGTCAAAGATGCATGCACATGCAAGGTTAGATGATCCTACCATGTACAGTTACTGAGATATCAACTCGGACCTAAAATTAAATGAAAGCCAGTCAAGCGGAAAATATAGGTCAAAGAGACCAAATTTTCTTGGAGGCTGTGAGATAGCCCAAGATGCATCTGTACACAAAGTTTGATGACACTACCCTTCATATTTACCAAGATATTTACCTAAATGCGGACGAAGACGAGGACGTGGACATGGACGTGGACGCGGACGCTGGGGGTACTCCAATAGTCCTCCTCAACTTCCTTGAGGCAAACTAAAAATGACATCTTAAATAAAATATAAAAAAAAAACTCGATGATATGAAATGTGATTTCAAGAGTCACAAATTACACTGATATTTAGTTACCTTTTTCTTTGGTTTTGTATCCCCACCAGACAAGTTACTCTCTGTATCTGAAGATTCTCTAAATTCTGCCAACTGTTGATGTAA